>VZRV01005432.1:2685443-2877943 GCA_013398115.1 Falcunculus frontatus
GGTTGGCCAGAAGTTGATCCCCTTGTCTGGGGCACAGGGACATCAGTCATGTTTACACGACACAAAAGAACAATCTTCTTCCCGCAAAATATGAGTGCTTTTCCCAAATGGATGCAGCATCCCCGGTCAAGAGGATAGCACTTGCTGTAGTAAAACTACTTCTTTTGGGCTATGATTTTTTACCAAGATGGCCCTACAGCAAAACAGATGTAGATAACTTGGCAAGCACTAAATATGCAAACAGATAGATAGCTGGATAATGCTGGAAATTTCAGGCAGGAACAAGCAATAATAAGTGAAGCCTGCAAATGGGTGCAGCTGTGCTGTCAAAGCCCTCCTGTTGTAGCCTGGCCTAGGAGACCTATTACAGCTGAACGTGTTTCAGTATAACTCGATCCACACTAAGGGACAAAATCTGTTTAAAATATACATCACTGCGTTCAAATTGCTATGCACCTGTACATAAAGCACAGAAACAAAGGAGTGAGCTAGGGAAGTAAGAAACCTGAGAGAAGAGGTGGAGAAGCTGGCAGGGGATAGCAAAATGTACACTCCATCTTCCCTTCACCTGCCACCAGTACAGCACCCCAATAACAGTGAACAGTTTGGGGGAACATGGAGCAAATCAACCCAGGAAAGCCATCTTCTACTAAGGAAAGTGACAGAATGGCATGTTGAGACTCTTTGCCTGGGAATTTGGGAAGGCAAGATGCAGGTGGCCAGGGAGTGTCAGACCTCAGAAAAAGAAAAAGCTGATGACCAAGTAGCAGAACTGAGAAAACCTGAGGTGCAAGAGCTGTCACATGAGAGATTCTCTGGTGCACAACTCATTCCCTTTTCCTTCCATAACATCAGTAACACAGTCTCTCTCCTTCGGTCAAACACCTATTTACACAACACCCATAGAAGCATCTGATCTTGGAGACACCCACTCTTCTGTCAAATTTGGCTGAAATCATTAAGTGGGTTTAAAATTTAGACAGATGTATAGCAGTGACATTATTTTCTAAGAAATTAAGGTAGATAAGTGCAATGAATTAAGAAAGGGCAGTGAAATGAAGAACAAGTAGCAAGGACACTTGAATTTGATGTGAGGTACATAAATTGTGGAAGGAGATTGACATGGGAACAGTAACAGATTTCAGAAGGTAAATCTTTGCAGTGATACAGTGATATTTTACCTGGAGGAAATGTGAAAGTTGGGGGCGCCAAAGAGAAGAATGAAGGTATCAATATGAAGAATTGCAGGACTCAGACTGCTATTGCCCACAGTGATGTGACCAAAATTAGAAGAGCTAGGTTTTAATTCAGGGAAGGAGGAAGGAAGTGCTCACTAATCTGGCCAAAACTGCTGCAGCCTGTTCTGGCAAGACATTAAGGTGCTCACTGCCAAATGCCAGGTGTCCTGCTTTTCCTCTACACAACTGGGAATCACTAGATCTTTATTTATGGGCAGTACAAACAGATCAGTCAAAACAGCCCAAACAAGGAAAAAGCCCCAATTCATGCCCCGCAGAATTTATAGCCTAGAGAGGGTACACATGAACGCACTTGAAAATATCTGAGGCATGCCAAGATGCATTTCTTACACCATTCAGAACTGACTTCACTGCTCAATTTGCACTCCCTGCAGCATGGCTTGTGAAGAGAAAACAAATGGCATACCAGACCACACAGAGAAGCAATATGGTTACCAGCGAAACATTTATTAGCTTAGGGAAAGAAACACAAAGCCTTCTTTTCAGAATTTCACCCTCTCCTTGCTATCCTCTCCTCTCATACATCATTTTCCTTGCCTGGACTCTTATTTTACAGCTATCTGCTGCACAAAGTTGTAGTTTATTTAAAGCAGCATTTTATGGTTAAATCCCACTCCTATTGTTTAAAAGCAACTATCCTAATTCTCAAAAGCAAGACAATAAATGCACCTCCAGAACAGGCTCTAACCATACCATAGGTTTTGAATTCATCAGCTGAGGTCACCTCATCACTCAGAAGAACTGTATTCAAGCAAAGACAAGGGGATAGGAAATATAGCCACCCACACCAAGGAACAATAAATTCATCTTTCTTTGCAGTGCTATTGCATATTTACCCTGCATTGATAATAATGAATCGATACTTTTCATTTATATTCCCACTTGCTGGACTTTTAACATTTCTCACACTGAAAGTTCTCCAGACTTTCTTCTCTATCCAAACCTACCTGTTCCCTCTGTACCTTGTGCTGCCTCATTTCATCCTCTCCACCTCAGTCTCCCTCTCTCTTCCCCCCTCTCTCCAGCTTCAGCAGTTCTTTCTGTTCTTCTGGCACAACATCACAGGGTGGAAGCTGAATAATAAACACGCATGACACACTAAACCACTACTCAGTCGGCATACATGCTGTCAGTACATACACTGACTACACAGCTATTTCCAGAGATCCCTTAAGAGCTAGGGAGGTTTGTGCTATTAATATACTCTGGAAAGAGGGAAAATTCCCACCAGAGGCCTTAAACTCCACAGTGCTGCAGCCCACCATTAGCCCCTTCCAGCTTCCACAGCAGGGTTTGCGTAGTTTTCCAGCTTGTACAGGTATTACATCCAAGAGGAAGGCCTCAACCCCCACTCTCTTTGCATGAGAGCAGTCTGGAAGGAGCCTTCACAAATAGCAAGAGTAATGCCAAGGAGAGAGAAGAATAACCAAGGAGACAACGCGCTGCATTGGCTCCTCCGTTTCTCTGGCAGAACTCCCTGGCTTTGCTCAGAATATGACTGACTTTGTTGCTTTCAACATTTTCTTCCATTTCGAAATATTTTACTCATTAGCAATCCTCCTTATGCTCAGAACAGGAGATAGCAATCAAGTTCTCCTCTTCCTAACTGCTAAATGCCTCGATGCCGGCTTTTGAAAAGCTGCCCTTTCCACCATGTTTATCTTCCCAGGATTTTTGCTCATCTAGTTTCATCCTCCCTGTCTGGTGAATCTCACCTGCTCTCAGATGTTTGCATACTGTTTTCTAGGCTGATGATTCATACATATAGTCTTTTGCTGCTTTTGTACTTCCCCATCCTCAGCCCTGCCTCTATATCACACATCTCCCCATCAGTTTTCACTTGCCTTCTTCATTCAACCCTTCCTGCTCCAGCTTCCTCCAAACTAACTTTTGACTCACTCCTCTTTTTTTCATCACAAAGTCTGCCCCTATCCCAAACCCTGATGCTTCTTCAGTCTCAACATCATCTAAAAGCCATCCTTTGGGTTTCATGCTCACAAAGGTGTCTCTTATTTGGGCTTTCATTTTTTCTAACTTGCTCCTGAAGCACCACTGTGGCTCTTCCACTGGTACCACCATTTTTCAGTCCTGACTAGAGACAGCTGCCAGAACTGTTTCATTTGATCCTGTTAAATTCCCTTCACCGAACCTCACTGCTCACTCCTATAACATAACACAACATAACATAACCATAACACAACATAACCATAACGTAACACAGATAACCATCTAATTTCAAAATTCAAAGACTTCTGGTTCAGATTCTCCTTAGCCATACCTCCTGGCACCCCTTCTCCACCAGCTACTGGACAGGCAATCATTGCAGTGCACTGTGCTCTGTAAGGTCTCCTAAAATGAGAAGTCTATATGCTTAAGTTTTTTTCCTGAGACCCTGCTGCTGTTGTGCTCCAATACAGCAATTGATTTGGTCCGTGTAAGCTGTCCCTATTAAGCCCTTCATTAGCTCCCTCCTGGCATCTCCCACCTCATTGTCTTGGTCCAACTTGTGGCTGCATCTAGTGTTGTAGTGATCATGAACACATTAACACCACCAGCACTTCTAGACAGACATTGCGGTAATGATGCACTGCCCACCAAAACAAAGCCTACAGAAGGCAGGGGCACCTTCCCCAACCTACCACGAGCCAAACAGAAAAGTAATTTCTTACCACACTGAAGACCTCCAAAACCACAGTGAAGCCTCCAAGAAAAACTACTCTATGGACGCAACTAAAGACAGGAGAATCCCTTTAGATGAGGACTAACTGCCAACCCAAGGGAAACAGTCACCATGCAGCAAGAACATCACACTGTGTCAGCAGTAATGCTAAAAAGCCAGCTTTCTTTTTCCTCTTCCAGGCAGTGTGCTGGAAGACACAGAAAAGATGTGGAAGAGGTGCACCTTAAAGTATTTGTGATGTTGGCTGGATGTAACTGTGGCAACTGAACTGCATGGCAATCCAAGGACACACAACAAAAAGTGAGCCAGGATCTGCCAATCATTTATTGAGTTTTCCAGTAAAAAAGGCAAAGGACCCCCCCCCTCCCTGCACCACTATCTCATGTGAGTGCTCTTGTAAAACAAATCACACAGAAAAACAGGATTTGTAGGATCAGGCTGGCTTGTTTCCAAAACACACACTCAGTGCAGAAAGCTGCAAGAAAAAGAATAGGTACTGAGAGGAACGTGATAGATTACTGTCCTGAAAAATCAACAACAGCACTATTTGATGGGAAAAACCCTTGTTGAGCTACTGAAGGTAATTATTAATATTATTTTATAGGAATAATAAGTAGATAAATGTATCCTACTGCAACTTAAATAAAACCAAGAACTCCAACCCAAGTGAAGATATCCACGAAAAACAAATGCATCACAGTATAATCCACATATAGACATTTCATTTCAAATATCAGAAAAATCCCACATTATGGACTAATCATTTCTGAAATGCAGTTTCAAAAAAGAAAACAGCATTTTTGCTCTATTGGAATACAAAATAAATCTGCTTAAACTTCTCTTTCGACATATTTTTACAAATAGGTAACAAAAAAATTAAGGGGCCTTCACATTTTATTAAAGAAGAGACTTAGGCTGTGAGTTTGCTCACAGCCAGGTTTCAATGGAGAAGTGGTTTTTACAGACAATATCAAACCCTCCATAAACACAATGCTATCAAAGGAAGCAATAATAGATGTTGTCTATTAGTCATGTGTAGACTATCATTTTAGGGGTGGCACTAAAGCCCTGAGACCCAGACAAAGGCCTGAAAAGCATTTTAATCAGTGAACTGCTGATGGATAAGCCCCCTCTTCTCTCTTGGCACAGTAATCAACACATAGCCTCTCTCACCTCCCTTCCGAGTTTGACTCTTTATATAGGAGCAGGATGACATCCAAGCTCTCTCCAACAGCAGCATTGTACTTCCAGGATTTGCCTGCCCACAAGCTCAGTGTCTTTACCCATCTCCATGGCCTGGCTTCTTTCCAGTGCCCCACGGAGCCACTCCACTCGCCACTGCTACTCTGATGGCTCTCATGGACATGCGAGTAAGTTGGTTGTTTAATACTCACCCTCTCTCTCACAAGGAGGGCAATTAGATTAGTTTACTGCAGGCAAAATCAATAGCAAGTATCTCCAGGGGCACACTAGCCACTGCTAATTAGAGCTTTTAGACATTATTTGAATAAAATGTATGAGGTTGATCAACCAAGGTGGAAAAAATCCATAATATTCCAAGTCTGCCCTTGGTTTGTCAACATGGCTCACTTTGGAATTAGAAATGGAATGAAATTCCTGAAGTAAAAGTAAGCTCTTCTAGACTGGAATAGATGCAGGGAGGGGTGGTGTTATTTATTCGCAGGGAGACGGACTTTTCTGCGTCAGATAAGAGGTACAACACTGGCTTCTAGACATTTAACTCACCTTACAAAATACTCAGAAGCTTTTTTGCATGAATCTGATAAAAATCAGAGCCATATATTTTGAGTCTACTTACTCTTAATGAATTATTTTAGTTACAGCCATCTATTTTTAAAAGACATATTTAAAAATTGTAGAATTATATATGCAATGAACCTGCTATAATTCCATGAAAATATTTTACTAAATTAGCCATTTATTTATATTCATTTAAATAGTTGGGTTTTTTTTTTAAATCTGCTATTACATTTAGCATGTAAATGCCTGTTATGATGCCTACTTCATGCAGTAATTTTCAGGCCATGTAATGAATTACTTTCATATCTTCAGATTAGGTTGCAATTAGATAATGTGTTCAAATGTGAACAATACATTTTCAGGATAGCTTTCTTTGAGTACTCATCCATAGAACATTTTGCTTGATAGGAGTTTCCTCTGTAGACTGTTGGAATTCTCATTTCAGGAAAGGATTTTTTCTCCATGCAATGAAATATCTTTTTCTCAATATAGTGCTCTTAAGTAGTGATTTAAAGTACAGTAGGAAGATGAGCATAACATCTTAAATATGAACAGGAGATAAGCATGTCATCTATAATACACTTGAAAAATGTCTTTCTGAATCTCAACAATAATCAGAAACTTGCAAAGACAGAAAATTTGTCTTATTTTAGATGTCTAAATAAATGTTAAAAATAAATGTAATTATATCTTCTAAATAGAATTATAGAAAGTGCAAGCACGCAAACACAACATAAAAAGAGGGGTTTTACTACAGAGGTAGAAGAAGGACTTGTTTATTTATTTAATTTTGGTGGAGGAAAATATAAAACAACAAAACAAAACCCTTTGTTGGACCCAGCTATTCGATTCACAGATTGTGCAGTTCAGCACAATCAGTCTAAATTAGGCAAACATCTCAAATAAATTTTTCTTAAACTATCTGGATCCAAGCACATTCTTAAAATATTTGAACTATGGTTTAGTTAATTTTTAAGTAAAATTTCAGATTCTTAACTTAATCATGCTTTCATGAGGAAAGAGTAGAGAGAGAGGAGAGAGGCTGGAGTCCCACTTGAGTCGCTGTGCCCAGTGGATTGAGATCCAAGCCCAGGGGCTGTTGCTCTCCGCTGTTTGGATTAGGATTCAACAGCAACACATTTGTGAATGTACCTTAAATTTTGCTGCAAAACAGCAGAGATCAAACCCTGTCACATTGTCACCCTTGTGAATATTGGAAAAGAAAAGCGTTTGAGTGATATGAAGGAGCCTTAAAGGACCCCAAGCTAACACTATGCTATGTATAGCTTAAGTGTGAAAAAGCAATCAGGCAGGCAACAAATTCCCTAATTCACTACAATTCTTTGCAGTTTTGGGTAGGGAGAAGCAGATGCCTGCCAGTGTGTGGGATGCCTGCCACTGTTAGTTTAAAAAAAAAATACTGAAAACAGGTTTTGTTTAAACTGAAGGTGGTTTTTCAGATCAGCTGCTGAGATCATACTGAGGCATGGAGCAGTCCTCTCTCTCTCTCTCTCACAGGTATGACATTGTGCTGGCCAGGGGGATGCTGCATCTATGCACAAACAGCAACTGTGTAGGGGCCCCTCACAGACCAAGGGATGGACTTACATCCCAGAGGTGGCTGGAGTTTAGGGGAAGAAACACAGTGCTCCTGTCACGTGCCATTCCCCATCTGCTGGGCCATCCTCCGTATCCAGGTACATGCAATTTTTTCACTAGGATTTAACTTCTAAACTATTTTTCCAATTCCTTTACCTTTCATAGCATCTTTTAGACTGTGGCACCTTTTCAGCTATTTGCAACAGCACTTTTTAGTAACACCTTCTTTTCTTTATGAAGCGGCAAATACTTTTGAACCACAAACGCAAATACCAATTTCAAGATGGTTGAGCCCCTTTTTGGCACCTCACATACATCTCATCTCATAGGGATTTGGTACCAACTACAGGAAATCTCATGCCAGGGGAGAGTAAGGCCATTAGCATTACACCACTGCAAATGGCATCAGAAATGTAATGTTATTGAAAAAATACATTTCCATAAGAAAGCAATATCTCCAGTAATGCGCTTTTTGCATATTCCATTTTTGTTTCATATTAGCTCCCTAAAATGGTACAGTACAGTAGTATGATTATTACTATATTTATGCCCTTTTCTTTGGCTGCATTATACCTAACAGCAGAGCTCTTGGAGAATTTTATTTCCAAAAATTGAAGTGCTCAATTGTGTGCCAGTGAAAGGGGTAGAGAGAACCGAATGCTAAAGATCAGAAAACATAACATGTCTACAATAGGCATATAGGGTTTACTCCCTACTGCAGCATCTTCAGCATTTACCACTATATACATAATAAAAACCACTTTATGAGAGGACTTTCCTTGTCTTTTGGTAGCTGAACATACACAATTAAGAGCAAAGATTCTAGATCTAACAACCAAGTGTTAGATCTTTTTCATCTTCTTTCTTTCCATCTGCGAACTAAACTGTTTACTTGTAGGAGGCCACAGTGTCAGGAGCTTGGGATCTTGCTTGAAACTTGGAGACTGTGAACTCCAGGGAACTAAACTTTTTACCTTCAATTCAGTGAAACTCTGTGCATGAACTTCAGTCATCTCTCAAAACACTGGGACAGCAATACACAGAAAAACTCACTCATCTTGTAACCACTGGCAATTCAACAAATAGATTTAAAGTATAACTACATAGAATTTCTCTAAGTCAGTGCAGGTACTAAATGCATTTATTTGACAACATTAGGAGATACATGATAACATAAATCAAAACCCAGAGAAATTCCAAATAACTACATTTTTTTAAATCATAGCAAGTATTTTAATAAATAGCAAACAAAAAAAAAAAAAAAAAGAAAGAAAGAAACACTTTAGGGTTTCACTTTTTTGGAAAACATCCAGAAACAGTTTACCCATCCTGTGAGATTTTTCGCGTTGTCAAAACATTTTCTGTAATAGGACATTCTGAATTCTGTTTGGTTCAGACAAGAACGTAAACTTGCCTCATTGGGAAGGATTGCAGTAGTAGTTGTTACACAACCCACATCCAATCGTAAAACTACCAGTGACACCAATTTAAAAATTATAACTACACTGTTCTTCCTTAAAAATCCCAAAGCACTCTCTTGTCCCTTTCATCCAAAACATTTCAGCTGACAAACAGGCACTTTCTGATGAAAACCAATATGCTAAATATTTTTAGTTACGTTCTCCATAGGTTTACTATCCATCTTTCCTGAGAGTTTGCAGAGATAGAGCAGTAAAAATAAGACTACTGAAAAATCTAGTGCGGACATATTTACCATCGTCTTTTGTCTTTCCTCCTCGTCTCTGGTGACCGTAGCTTCTTATTTTAGATAGAGACATCCCGTGAAAACCCTGTGTAAACTGGACCGGGGAGCAGGTCTGAAGGGGATTCCCTAAAGGTGACCAGTATTTGTCTGTGGCAGGTAAAGGCTCTCAGGATATAATGTGCACTGGATGAAGTGTAACATTTTCAAACGAGGACCCTGTGATGAGGCTTATAGGTCTGCCAAATACTAACAAGGGCAGACTTAATAGATATACTGAGTTTTATAAGGTTATAATTTTTCTCTTCCCACTAACCTGTGCCACAGGCTATAAATTACTTCTTCCCTCTGGTTTTCACTTAGGAAACAGACACCTTACCACTGCTTTCTTTACTGGCATCCCCTCTGCTCCAGAGGTGCCAACCACATTTTCTTTCAGACATTTTAGCTGATTAACATTTCCAGTTAATCTCAAAGTGACTGCTCTCAACCTGGATTTCACTTTGATGTCTGCTGCTTCTCTGGTTTAGACCTGATTAAGAACTTCCATGTGCCAGAGAGCTGCTGCTTTCTCCTGAATGGACCGAGCTGCCCTGAGGAAAGGTCCCAGCTCTCTGACAAACCCTGCCTTGCTCCTGTGCTAAACATCCACCATCAACCCAAGATGGGGCTCAGGTGCAAAGGATTAATATGTCCCCTAAACCCTGCCATGTGAAATGGCCTTTCACAAGATCTTAGGTAGCACAGAGGCTTTGCTGTAGCTTAATTGCTTGCTGGCTAACTACAAGCGGCTCGATGGCCGGCCACCACGCCGCTGCTGAACTGAGCTGAAAGAGTGCGCTTATCGGCATGACTCAGATCGCACAGTTCAGTCAGTTCCCATCATCCCTTTGTCCCTCATATGTCTGACATGTGGATGAAGCCTTTCCTATTGTGCCTTCTCTTTTCTGGGAGAACAAAGGGGAGCTGACAATGAAGTGGCTGCCAGCCCATTGCCACAGTCCATATATCCATGCAGCTGTCATTACACAGTCAAAGCAGACGTGCTAGCAGGAGAGAACAAGCGGCCTATGTGAGAGGCAAGTGGGTTTAGCTAAAAAAGAGATATTATCATCTACAATGCACATAGTGCTATTAATATGCTATTAAAGGGAAGGAAAAAAAATCCCGACATGTAACCCCATGACCTCGGAAAACTTTGGTAGCAAAGTGCACTTAAAGAGCAGGCTTGGAGGGATTCTCCTTCATGTCCTCTGCCTCCAACTATCCTGAGCAGATACTTAGCCCCTGCTCTAAAAATAAGTGAAATAATAATAAGTGAAAGCAATTGTGTCATTACTTAGGTATGCCTAACACCAGTTTTCCATTGAGGAATGCATCAGTTTGCAAAGGTAGCCAGGACTCCTCCCGTTGAGCGCTGACATGTCACATCAATGGATTTCTTGTTTACAGAAGTGGCAGATTGTTAATGTGAAGGCAATTTCCTGCATTACAACAAAATCCCATGATATATTTCAGTTGTTGAAAACCTGGAATGAAGAAACAGCTCTGTGATACGGAAATGCCACTGAGAGCTAAGTGGTAACTGGAACTAAATTTTATGAAGTAACTAAGCAAAAAAAGAAAGGTGGGGGGGGGAAGCAGCTCTCTGTATGAAACAAGGCCCCCTCTTGAACTACTCCTCACTTCTATCCCAGATGGTATACAAGAGCATACAAGCCACGGGTTTGTTGTTCCTGGTTAAAGTAAAGAGTGGAAATCCACGGGACAGCTGTTCGGGGTCTACCAGGTTAGGGTGAAACCTCCGAGAAACCTCTTGGTAAATTGCTTATATGGCCTTTCAATGCATATAGTTTGTACTGCATATATGAATGCAAAAAATAGGGAGGAATGTAGATTGTAAGTGGTACTGAGGTCACCTGGGACTTCTGATGCTGCTGTACAGCCACTTCCCCATCTTGGGAAAGTCATCTCAGCACCGAGTGCCAGCTTCCATTTGTAAGATGAGAATAGTGATATTTCTCTTTGGATTGGATATCGTCTCTTTGGATTGCCTTAATATTTACACAGAGGCTCTAACACCCTGGGCCCTCAGGGACCTGCCTGGAGCCTGGCCAAAACTAACCCAATCACTCTCCAGCCTCACAGACATCGCACTGGAGGCCAGGGGATGTCTGGAATTGTGCATGCTGGACTGCCTAGTCAGTGCTGTTCTCTGACCCACAGAGCCACCCTGCAACCCTGGTTGGTTCAAACAAGCCTAGCTGCCTGGCAACACCAGGTTCCCATCCATCCAGGTGCTTCCCAAATTCTTCATTGCCAGGAACAACAAAAGTTGCTGTGTAAGCTCAGAAAGAGAAACAAGAACGCTTCATTAAAATAATGCTCAGACTGATCCTGAAAATTTCTGTATCTGGATGGTCCTTGGCATTGGCACAGCAAGAAGTGGGGCAGGATACTGGGACCCTTCCAGAGTTCATACTGCCTGGTGTGAACAACTGAGTCTGATTTTGCATCATGCTCCCAGTAGAGAACATAGGATTAAAAAAAGATAAAAATGCACATGAACTGGACACCCAGCTTGCCCAGTCCATTGCTCTGGTCACACCCCCTCCTTTGCCCTACAAAGCACACTGTGCTCTCTGTGTCTGAGCAGCTTCACAGAGATGACGCAGGGTCTCTCCCCAGTGGTGCCTCATGGGGTCTTAGCTCCTTCCTCCCCATCTATGCTGTCCTATCTGTGAAAAAGCTAAGGGCCTGGGTTTATCACTGCACAGGGCCATTCATCTGGAACCGCTTCTGACATCATCAGCTTCCCTGTGTATACTTCCTTATTCAAGCATCTGTTCAGGGCAGTGATAACAATGCCAGGCAACTCCCCTGTCCCTCTGCTGATCTCAGGAGTCTTCAGTTGCCACGACCTTCCCTGCCATTTCAAAGTCAATGCCCCATGATCTCTTTGAGATTTTGAATTACTTCATCGCCACTCCATGTGTCTTCAAGTATGAGCCTACTGTTGCACCTTCACCTACTCAGAGTGAAAGAACTTCCTGCTTAAATCTCCTGCATTTCAGGCAGCTCTTCTGCAACAAGGCTGCCTTACTTCTGCTTCTACCATAGCAAAAAATGTGTTTTCCTCCTTCCTTCTAGCATTTCTTGATATGATTTTATTCTATTTCATTTTTTCCCTAATTATTCCTTACTGATAACACTTCATCTGAAAATTGTTAAGTCAAAGTACGTCGTGGGAAAAAATATCATCTTGCAATAATCAAGATACTTCTTTGACAATGGAAAGCCCCCTCTGGGTGGTTTTCATAAAGGGTTTTTCCAAGTTCTCAAAGCAGGTATGAAGTCACTCCCACATCCCTAAAAGGAGGATTCAAAATTGTCCTGAGGAGATTAACATCTCAGTTCATGTTTCAGACTCCTTATCAGGTTAAGTCCATCTTCAAATGTGAGCTTCATTTTCCACACTAAATCTCTTTCTTCCCCCTTCCTCCCCCAGGCCCCTGCCACCCCATTATTTGTCCAGGATGATCCCCAATGATATAACATCTTTGTGGTTTCAGTAAACCCAAGAAAAGGCTTCCTTTTCTTATTCCAATCTACTTAAGATACACTGACATAGAAAATGCTTTGTGCAAGAATGTCACACTTCCCTCCTCCAACCTCAGCAAAACACACAAGCACTGAGGTGATTTTCTTACCAGTTCTCATCTCTTTCTACAGAGATTTGCTAGCAAAACAAAGGCCGCTTCAGCAGCCTGAAATGGGGACTTCATAGGTTTTGTTTGAAGCATGAAAACTGAAGTGTGATTTTTTTTTTTCCTAACAGTTGCTCAATAACATGAACTGAGGGTACAAGTACCAATATGAGGGTGGTGAGTCATTTAGCAGCTTGGACTTCCATTGGGGTCAGTATGACCAAGACAAAACCCTGAAACACAGACCAGTTTTCAAGAACATTTCGTAGTCTACTAGAAAAATGTCACACTGGTTGGAGCCATGCCGATTTCTACCAGCATCAGGAACGCTTCTGAGAAGAAGCCTCTTTGGGAGACAGACAGAACCATTACTGGTGCTGGCAATTGCACCACTTGCGCAAAAGTGTTGTAACACAACACTCGTCTGTGTTTCCACATGCAGCTAAGCCAGACTAGGGATTTACCAACACCAAGAGAGAGATCCCACTCCTCTATGCCCAAACTCCTCCCATCAGCTCTAGCCCCCATCAGAGACCTCTGTGTGTGGAGCTCGCTGGCCACACTGAGGACCACCTCGTTCTGGTGGGCCAGCTCACAGAGGTGCCTCAGGAGCATCACAGCTGGTGCAAGGTCAGAGAGGGGCCGTGCTGCAGGACATGAAGTGGGGGAGGTGCTGGCATTTACCTATCCACAGCACCCTGCCTCTGAGCATTACATTTGAGGGCTTCACACTCTCGCTTACACTGGAGGAGGGGCAAATTTTTAGCCACGTACTGTGGGAGACAGGATTTGAATTTACCTGTAGTTTTTTCCAGAGGTGGAGCAAAGGGAGAAGAGAAGGAGGGGTGCATTAATGAAGAAGAAAGTCTTTGATAGCTTCTTACAATCTCTGGGAAGAGGCCTTGCCTCTACCTAGGTTTATTGGTTTTGAATTCGGGGTTGTTGCTGCTGTCATGTTTGGTTTTTATTTGCTAGAGCAACACTTTAAAAGCCTGGAGTCATACAGATTCAGCAGAGGTCAAACAAATTGTTTGCATTTTTGCTATAAAAGGGGCATGAGGGAGAGTGAGACAGATGGTAAATTGGCTGCTAGGAAGCAGAGCTTGAACTTTTTCAATCATGTCTCACTCTTAACTCACAGCTGGCAAAAATCTCAGTTCTGTGGCAGGTCTTTCACTGGGCAGATCAAATCCAGCAGCACAGAAAACAAAACTCACCAGGAGCCACACAGGGTGAGAAATTATTTCCTAATAAAACTACAAAGCCCAGAACAATAACTGGGCAACACTGACATGTATTGTTGGCCTTTACCATAATCTCTTTATAAGCCTGGGTTAAGAACAGAGATGCAGTTGTCCTTTGATGTCCTCGTTCAAAGGACTTTACACCCGCTTCCACGAGTGATAAGCTGGGGAAGGGGGAGAGGAGAGGCTGAAACGCAACAGAAAAAGCTTGGCAAATAAATAATTTGTTATACTTCTGTATTTCCGGAGACACTGCCGTAAAAGATGCAGTCACAGAAATCAAAAGTCGGATGCCACTCAAGCAGAGCTGCTTATGCCTGCAGTAGCTGCTTCAGAGCCGAGAGCTTCTTGGAAGCTCACTTGCAGTTCAACAAGGGAAATGGAGAGATAAACTTAGCCTTGTTTGTGGGCATCAGGGTTAGCTCCACTTAGAGCCTCCCTAGAACTGACTTTTTGCTTGTGTTACACCAGCACATAACTGGGGCTTCCCAAATCCTCTCTGGCGACTTCTTGGCTCCTGATACGCAGCCCTTTCACACTGAGCTGTGGGAGAGCTCACCTGTCCATAAGCACAGCACCAGCACTCTCACACCACTAAACATTTGCGAGACATGGAACAGAAGCAGCTTAGGGACAACACCTGAGCAAATCTGTAGTTTTTCTCCATGGTGACACCAAACTTCTGGGGGTTGTGTGAACAGGAAGAGCACTGTCCCCACCAGCTTCACAGTGGGATACTGTTCATCACTGTGCTTTCTTCTTGCTCTGCCACCCCTGTTATGAGGCAGCAACTTCTAGCAGAGGTGCTAGAAGAGATAATGTTCTAAACAGTTAAATCTACCAAAGATACTCTGTCAGAGCCCTAAATTCCATTTTCAGAAGCAATGTAAACACTTAGCAGCCAAGAACCAGATGCTCTTGAAAATTCTGCTTCACATCATGCACTGCAAAAACCTAGCAATTGCAATATGACACACCAAAAGTAACTCCTGATTTGCAGTTTGCTGCTGCTCCTGCAGAATTCAGAGAAATTCCAGCTTGGCTCCTGCTCTTGTTCACAACACACTAACTGCATACAATAGGGCATTCAGCTGCATTTAGATCATGGGGACTTTTTAAAGTAACAAATTAGCTGCCACAATGTGAAGAGTCAAATAATCAGTCTGATCCCAGGTATTACCATTGCCATTTTATTCCAGACACAAAGAGAGCATACAACTCAGCAAAGGTCAGATGTGAAGTATGTGCCAGACCTAAAAATTGAACCCATATGTCCCAAGTTCTAACCCTTTAGAGCGAGCCCACCTCTCCTCAGGGAGGATGTTGGCCACAAAGATGTGGTCACAGTGTGTGAAGATGCTTCACATTTATTATCACGTCATGGTTGAAACCTGGTTTTGAAAACTGTTCATAAATAAGGTCAAGTTTCCCAAAAACATAGGCCAACCAAACAGATGTCACAGTTGCTTAAGTGTTTTCAGCATGTCTAGACACCACGTGGTGATTAACACCAGCAGACCATGCTTCCATATGTGCTAGGAAGAGCAGAGCCCAATATGTGATAGATGTACAGTGGAAGAATTCTGGAAAATGCACCAGAAGTTAAGAGGGAGAACCAAGGGCTTTCTCAGGTCCTGCAAATAACTGTCTGAGCCTCAGCAGCACCCAATTAAGAAAACAATTAGGACTGAGATAGGCATCAACCACAATTCCTTTGTCAGTGTCATTGTGAGGTGCTGCAAAACATTAGCCTCTCTTGATTTCAAGCACAGCCTGGCAAATGGCAAAAAAGACAATTCCCAAGAGTAGCCACAGCAAGTGCTCCAGCTTCTGCAGGCTTTGGAGCACAATAGTTTGGAAATTGTGTTAAAGCCAAGAATGCGGGTTGCGAGCTAAAGCAGTAAAATGTTATACTTCCTAAACAACAGGCAGGAAGGGGAAGCTGTGGATCCTGGAGGAGCTGTCAGAGGCAAAGAATGCACTATCTAGTACTTCTGCTGCAGCGAGCCCTGCTGAGACCCTGCTGGGAACAGCGTGGTTCCCCCTGAAAGCCAGGTACTTCATGCCAGAGCTGACAGATATGGCATCGGTTCTGCTTATCCCACGCTCTCCTGCTCCAAGCAGCATCCTGCTCTTGGAAGTCAGTCTCCCTCTTCAGTCAGCCATGAGTCTCACATGGTCAGACATGCACTGCAGAAAGTGTTAGCTTTATGATTAGAGCTGTCTGCTGTGAGACACATTTTAAAATTCATGACCTTTCCCATCAGGGTTCAAAACTGAACTGGCCTGAAGATGAAAGACTGGCTTAGACTCCTGCTGTAAGCCGCTTCCCTTCTTTCCTCCCCCCAGTATTTCTCCTTCAGCATTTACTTCCAATTATTTTACAGACTGCCTTCCACTAACTGTGGGTTTAAAAATTGCTAATGAATTGAGATAAATTAAAGTTCATCAGTATCTGAACCAAGCATGTGTTTCAACTTTACAGTCATGCCTGACTATCAAAGGTATCTTCTTTTGTCAGGTAGAAGATGCTCTAGGAAGGCTGCAGCTGGCCAAAAGAGATACTGCTGAGTTTTGAAGGAAGAAAAACAAGGAGAACGCTTATGTTGCCTGTGAAAGACGTATTTGCAGAGGGATTGGCCATAATACCAGTAAGATGAAGGAGGAGGTGGAGGAGGGGAAGAAGAGAGGAGGAAATGCAAAACCAACCACGGCACACACATTGGCACTTGTAGAGTCCCGGAGACTTTGCCAATGGAAATTAGAGGAATGTGTTTGCTCCTTACCACAATTAGAAGCAACCAAACTGGAAAAAAAAATACTCCTCTCAGTGGGATTGTTGTCATGAATTGTATTTTACCACTCTAACACACTCCCACTGCTGGCTTTTTCTCAAGGAAAATCCATGAGAATAAGAATGCATTTTCATAATTTACTCTCTGAAAACCAGGATGTTTCTGCCAGTTCCCAGCAACTGCATGAATCGTGTTTCCTAGTCAGGCTGGCCAGAAAACAACAATTCATTTCGCGAGGCACTTGGGGACTGAAAACAAGGCCTTCCGAACACTAAAAGAGGATTCTCACTAAATCTAAACCACGTGGGACCACTCATCGCCAACCACCCAGCAGGGAAATGGCTGCACACACCCGCCAGCCTTCACAGAGCTCGCCAGGGCACGTGGTTCAGCAGTGAGGATGCCCTGAGCCGTGGGGAAGATGCACACACTCGGACAGCACTGCTGCTTGCATATTGCTCCTCTCCTTCGTTGTCACCTCAGCCCTGGGAAAAGTCCCCAGCCACTGCTGGGATGCCACTTGCCAGCTACCAGCATGTGCCTTCACAGTGTTGCCGCTCCTCTCCCTTTCCCTCACACCATTTGCAGGCAGTGCCACACAATAGCCTGGACCCACCCCAGGCACGGCATCTCCAGCTGACCCCTTCGTGGCCAAAGAACACGCCCATGCCTGTCACCTCTTCTGGGACTACAGTCACTGTGGCAGGGTGGGGGGAGCTCGGGGAGGCTGGGCAGGGGCACTCACAGACGTGGTGCCCTCAGGGCTCCTGAAGTAGCCACCGTTGAGATGATGCAGTGTAGAGCCATGCACAGCCCAAACTACCAGCAGATGAAGGGTGAAACAGTAGCAAATATCACTTTAACTGGATTTACCCGCTGCATGAAAGCCATTACACACACACCTATCACCAGTTTCACCCTCTTCTTTGCTGGTGATGAAGCAAATCTTTACAGACAGCCTCCGTTACCCTGCTTAAAGGTAGCAGTGGCAAACCACCCACGGGTATGTCAACATGGCCTAGCAAGATGCATGGCCACCTAAGCCCTCCATCAGTGCTGCATGGGGGAGAGAAGAGAAATGCCTCCATGCTGGCACCGAACCCACGGAGATTAGAAAAGCCATTGTGCTACTAAGTAACATGGAGAGAAACCATGGGTAGTCACTCCCATGTGAACCCTGGAAGCCAAAAAGTGCCTGGTGCCTGACTCTTGCATGCTGCTTAGCTGCTCTGAATGCAACAAAGCCTCACACATGCATCTCTTGGCCTTGGCCACCGGTATTTGCAGATCCTGACAGCCTTGGCAGGATAACCAACATTTTCTCAGCTCTGGGACTAGTAGTCCCTCTCATCTTTTAAAGCCCAGCCTTCATGATTTGCATTGGTGTCCAGCCCTCCAGAGTTGCTAATAGGACATGCCTGGAGGATGAGAAGTGCAGGGCTTTTGTACAACACTGAGGAGAGCAAGCCTTTAAGCACAGCTCGTTTATTGAACGTGAACAGCCATCACCAGTCTCTCTTCCCCTCAGGAAGGGCAAGTTCTGCCAGCTGGTGCCAAGGGTGGCAGTACTAATGCATAACCTCAAAAAAGACACAACTGAAAAAGGCAGAGACCATTTGCAAAGACCTGTGTCTCTCTCTAGTTCAGCACGACAAGGAAA
Organism: Falcunculus frontatus; assembly: GCA_013398115.1. NCBI lineage: Eukaryota > Metazoa > Chordata > Aves > Passeriformes > Falcunculus > Falcunculus frontatus. The sequence continues at coordinate 2,703,851 of VZRV01005432.1, forward strand.
GGCTGGCAGCATTGCAAATCATTGTGCAAATGCTGCACAATGAGAGATTGATTCACGTCAAACCAGGCCATGTGAAAGCACTTCTTTATCTCAGCTGAGCAAGAGTCTCCTTGCCATTACTTTGCATAATGCAGAATGAACATACGGACAGGGGCAGTGACTGATGCCACAACATGCAAGAAGCTTACTCTCCTGGGAAACATGGAAGGTAAGGGGTGTAGATTCACTTTGCTGCGTGGAAGTTCAAATTTATCACCCTTGATGTCTTGCCAGGGGTCCAGTGTTTGATTGATGAACAACCCCCCAGGGATGGGCAGAGGATGGAGATGAAGATCTCCCTTTGCGTGCACTTCTGTGTGCCTTTTTCTTTTAATGAACAGTGATTGGAGTTAACAATAGCGCCTGGTTTTGCTGTCTTGAGCTTCCCACAACATAGTTAGAGGTGGTATGGAGAAAAAGACCTAAGCTTCCCAGGATAAGGAGGATCAGGGTGGACCACAGACCAAGGGAGCAGTGCACAGAGCTGTGTATCAAGAGAAGAAAAGTGGAAACTGTGATATAAGCCACTGCCAGTCTATTTCACCCTTGGATTCACACATCTGCAAAAGCCAGGGCAAACTGGGGACATGACAAATGACAGATTAAGGGGCACACTGTGCCTGGTTGCTGGTGCTCCTTAAAACTGGCAATAAAGCCTCTCAATCCCCAAATAAGATGCAACTGAAATAGGCAGGGATAGCTTGCATTGATGTGTGACCCTGACCCTTCAATGTGTGATGGGTAGCAAAGAAACACCCACAAACCAGGCTCTTTCAGTTCCCAAGGCTTCTTTTCAAGTGCCTGTTACTTAAAAAGAGTCTGGTTCCTGGGAACAGCGGGAATTCTCCTCTGTTCCTCAGAGCCTCTTGCAGTCCTTGAAGGTAAAAAAAAAAAAAAAAAAATTAGCCCTTAGATGAAAGGAATATCCGATTTCTGTCCCGTAAAATACATCCTCTAAAACAGCAGAATGTTCATATTTTGAGACACATCCAGTTTCTGGCACTGCTGTGGCCCAGCATTGTCCATTATTATTTTTGGCTTTCCTACTGGTCTACCACAGGGTATGCGTTTTAACTACAGACACCTGCTTTTTCCATACAATGCTGTCTGGTAGAGGACAACCTGCTTGGTTTTCCAGCTAGTGCTGCTTTAAAAGTACTCTTCACCTGAGTAAGCCCAAGCTCTATTCAAATGATGCTGCTGCAAATGATACCTAGAAAAAAATGTTTTCCTGTTATTCCTCAAAAATGGCTTTGGATTCAAATGTTACTGTGCCCCTAGTTTGGCCTAGGATAACTGTGTTGTTTTGTATCAACATAGGTGACACTCGAAAGGGAGGTTTGTGACAGAGCGACTCCTCAGAAAGGGGATTTTCCTTGAGGATCCAACTAAAGAGAAGGTAACTATAGGCAGAGACCAGCCCAAACTCCCGGTAGCAAGCCTACAAAAGTCCAAGCCCAGAAGTCACCCAAGAGAATGGCGAATGTCGTCATCTCACATCTGCTGATGAAGAAGGATGTAAACATCTGACCTTCATGAACCTGGAGCACAAAACTCAGAAAAGGAACAAGAAAGAATCAAAAATACAAGGGCTGAACTATGTGAGATTCAACAACGCATGCCAGTCAGCCAGTGGGGAATACAATACCAAATCTCTATTGCTACTAAAGCTGATATTCAGTTACCCTCAGAACACATTTTAAACAAATTTGATACAATATCACCAAGATACTTGCCTCATGCTGCTGAGGTGTTTCTAATCTGGTCCTAGGTGTCTTACCTGGGGTTTTATCCTAGCAGGAAATGTACATGTTATTCTACTGGTTAGGGCTCTGGCTTTTGCTATTGGATACACAGGTTTGCAACCCTGTCCTGAATTGAGCAGAGGGCACCTGATGCCATACCCTCATTCAGCATTGATGTGAAAATGAGAAACTGGAAATATACTATTAAAAAAAAAAAGGGGGGGGGGTAACCCCCCAAAACCCCAAAACAGTTCAAACACTAACTTGGACAGGCAAAATGACTGACTTGTATTAATAAACGCACTAAGTTTATACCAAACTCCCTATTTGCACCCACTTCAACCTAGGCTGAGCATAGTTCTAAGAATCTGAAGATTTTTCCAGTGCAAGTAAAAAAGAGAAGCCACTTAATATCATACCTCCTTAACCCACTTGCTTTCATGTTGCTATACTTGTAGATAATTCTCTTTTAAAAGGAAAAGGGGAAAAAAAATGAAAAAAGAATCAAGTCACTAAATGGAGAACAAAGATGACACTGTGTAGAAGTTTGAAAATAACCTAAAGAAATTCTGAACTCTGGAAGAGAACTCTATTGTTTGTTAAACTCCACAGGGCAGTTTGAAAGTTCAACAAAGAAGTTTGTATCATTCTCTCTCTTACAGAATTTACAGCAATTTTCATAGTCCCTATTTGATTACCATACATCCCCACTGGTTTCTTCTTCATTATATTCAATAAACAATTTTCAGATGGGAGACCAGTATTTCATTGCCCTTTCATAAAATGGCAAATTGATTGTAAATTACATATGGTTCTCTGTTATGGATATTTGATTTACTAGCATTGACAGTACAAAACACCATTACCAAGGAAACTGTTGAATTTGGTCTGAAGGATATCAAAAGAGGCACAAAATATGGAAGCTCTGAGAAGAAAAAAATTTTACACCTCTGTGCATGCCAAAGCACACTGACCTGACAGCCACAGGGCAAATTTCTTCTTCTCCTGTGCAGACAGGATGTACCAGATGCCTTGTATTTCTTGTTCCCTAACAGTTGAAACAACTATTGCAGGAGCAGCTTTCTAATGCTATTTGGTTAGAAGTCTTTGACCTAAACCTAAAAAGACCACTTCTAAAATCCAAAGACCATCCCACTATCCCCAGCTCCTCAGCAAGAAGCTCTTCTGCTCCAAAGACAACTTGAATGCCAGTCAACACTAACTGGGGAGGCTGGGGCAGGCACATCCACTGTGAAGCAAATGAAGGTGAGCATTAACATCAAACAGAAAACTTCATTATTTCATCCACTTCTTGTACAAAACAAGGATTTGAACATAAATTTACTCTACAAGGTAGGAAAAAACCATGAAACATTTGCTGGATCAGATACACGTTTCCTCAGCGCACGTGCATTTTTTCAGGTCTTTATTTCTTCTTTTAATGGAAGCCTTTAAATTTTCTTTACAGACACACTGTTCATCTGTCTCCTCACCAGAGACTGAATTTGGGGAAATCTCAAACACCACTAGCAGTCTCTTTCCAGATAGAATATCATCGGTAGCTTTTCCTGTGTTTGTAAGATTTCTCCCAGCATCTGCATTGATCACTCACAAGGGCTCATTTCAGCTCCTCCGTAATGAAGAGCCAGATGCACTCTGTGCTGAGTAAGAAAAAATGAGTGGCAGAGAGGAGATTGTCTTCAGTGTAATCTGCTGTGTTTGCCATCACTCGAGCTTGTCAGGTCTTTTTTCCACTCTGCCCTTGCCTCCTCTTCCACCTTTGAGTCTATTAACACCTCTAAGAGGAAGAAAAATGTCCAACTGTTCTCTCAAATTGGAACACACTTGACAAATACCTTGTACAAGCAATATTAGACCATCTTCATGACCTTCTCAGAAACCAAATGTGTCTAATTCTGCTTGTTTAGAAAAATTCTGTCCTCTCCTAACTTTATTCACTAAATTTTAGCTCCCAATGGACCTAATGAAGACCGGGTTATCAGGGTTCCAGACAAACAGGATTGGGGCACAGGGTTCCAGGCAAACAGGATTGGGGCACAGCAGCACTTGTTAAAAATGTACAGGCTGCAGCCTTGCTCACACTCTGGAGTTTTACAGTTACAGCAAAGTGAAAATGCAGTGTATATTGGCAAAAAAGGTGCTCCAGTTGCAGCCAGTTTCTTGCACAGGATAAGCTGCCCTAGCTAGAGGCAATCCGTACCACTACAACCATTTCCAGTTTAGAGCCTTTCACATTTGTCATTGAGGCTGGAATGCTACTCTCTACTCTGCATTGCTACCCAGTAAGTGGCTGGGAGCATGCGATGAATATGGAGCAAGTCCAAGGCAGGCAGAGGGAACTGAGATGGCCAGGGATATGGGGTGATGCCCAGTGCCATGAAGCCAGCCTGCTAAAGCCAGAGGTAGGAGAGCCCAGAACTCCCGAGCATCAGTTTGGAGGCACAGGTGGGAAATACTTGCTCTCAGGACCAGATGGAGGGCCTGCAATGCATCAGTAGGATAGCAAAGGGAAAGGATTGGGAAAACAGGAAGGAAGGAATCTCATTCCTCGGTACATATGGCCAGAGCATGCATGGCACCCTGTCTCTGGGCCTTGCAAGGCTGGGACACGTGGGTATGGTGCTTCACACCCAGCTGTGCTCACCAGGGATTGTGTGGTGCACCGGGGCAGCTGAGCACAAGCTCTGCCCAAACCAGCACTGTGCTTCTCCCTGCTGTACACAACTGCTCTGCCCAAGCTGCACATTTCTGCTCCATTTCCTAAGTTTTAGCTTATGTCTGGCAGATAAAACAGCATCCATCAATCAAACTCAGCAAGGCTGTTATCTGCAAGAGCAATAAGTCTCTCTCCATACTCTCTCCTCCAACTGCCTTCTCAGCCAAACCAACTAAACCAAACCATCCTGGAACTCTCAGGACAGGCCCATATGCCCAGCATCTGGAGAAGGCATGCAGAGAGCACAGCCTGTGCCTTGCCAGGGCCATGGTAGCTGTTGGAGGTTTTCTTCTCCAGCACAGTCTGATCTGGATCCTAATGCAAACTATCAAAACAAGCAGACGGCAGCCACCTCTGGGTTCCTGCGGGAGCTCCCAGAAATCCTAGGACAACGTGACAAATGCTGTCTGGAGAAGCATCTCCTCTCACTCTTTCCATAGAAAGGATCCCCAAGTGATGCATATCCTGAGATGACAGATAACATTGACTGTTGGAAACTCTCCTGAATGTTACACTACTGGGATCTTAATATTATCCATACTATCTTGTATAATATACTTAACTCCATCCAGGAAAAAAAAGGAATACTTAGGGAATCTTGCTACTAAAACCTGTCAGAAAAATCATTAAGAGAAGTAAATTATGATAATGAGAGATGATTTTAAAAATTAAGGCCCGAAAATGTCTGCAGTTTCATGTTATGTTGGAAAAAGTAACTGAAAATGAAAAATAAAATGTTCATAAACTTAAGTTACAGAAATGAAAGGCCATGTGGAGATTAAATAATAATAATAGTAGTATACAGGGGGAAAAAATACATAAGCACACAACAATTTTAGGAGTCACACCTCCTATGAACGGGGTTAGGAAGAGGTTTGGACAAAGCAAGTGATTGCCTGCAAAATGACTCGTAGTGTTGCCCATGTGTCCTTGCCTGTGTCAGCACCCCAGAGCCAGGGAGGCACGGCAGCCCCCAGCCACTGTAGCTGCCCCACAGCTCCCTGTCCATGGCAGTGAGTCCAGAGAGCCCCTCAGCAGGCTCCATCCTTGTGCTGGCTGTGCTCACCTTCCCCTGCCTCCCCCAGGAGTTCTCTATCCAGGCCCTCCTCCAGCTCCCGTCCCTCACTCTTTACATGGAAACATTCAATGTTGTCTGCACAGCTGAGGAGTTTGAGCAATTAACCATTGCTATTTCAGAAATTCGTAGTGTCGGCAGGCCAAAATAAACCATACCTTCCAAGCTGATTTACTGTCTTTAATTTTTTCTGGAGGAAAAAGGCAAAGCTGTGCCAATAGTGCATTACTCAACACTGAAACTGCTAGTCTGGTCACCACGAGACTTGTGCTCTTCCCATGGATTTGTTACCTTCTAACTTTGATCCTGGCAGCCTGTTTAATCTCTATATTTTAACAAACTCACCTTTAAAACAGAAATTGGACTATTCAAAGAAAGGGCTTTGCATTGTGGAGATGAAGGCATGGGACAAGTTAGTACAACTATATAATATTAATTTTTCACTTCAAAATGAAGGGGACACTAACTTAGCTTACACAAAGGACTATGAATAAATACACACACTTAAAACTCCCTGTGAGAGGCAATTCAGACTTGAGTTGGAAAGAAAATGACAGTAAGAAGATCAACATAAAAGGGATTAGGAGAAGTTTGAAGAAGAGGTTTGAAAAAGAAGTGTGATTGGCATGCAGAAGGTGGGCAGATTTTCCAGACACAGAAAACAGCATGGGGAAGACTTCCAGCGCCAAAGGAAACAAGATAAACGGCCTACCAAGCAAAGAAAAGTAAAAATGGGAGCTATGTTTCCAGCAAGATTGATGTCACTGTTGCTCCCACAAAATATGTGCAAGTATTTTGCAACATCTGTTCTCAGAATGTCACATTTCAGCAAGAATGGGCACTGCCCGCATGTGTAAGAACCTAAGTGTGCTTATTTGTATTTTGCATGGGCTCCTTGTGTTGGTGCAACTAGAAACTGATGTTTGAAAATTTGGCCCCGAATAGCTTCACTGGAAGCAGAATGCAGACAGATTTCTATGAATCTCAATGTGTTTTATTTTTATGGCACTATCTTTGCTGAATCCAGCAGAAATACCATTACCATTATAAGCTCTGTCATGTGGTGTGCCTAACCAACCCACATAAAAAGCAGGGAATCTTTATTTTATATTGCAGTTAATCCATATATTAGCAGACTGTAGTACCCACAGAGTTGAATATCATTATCTTAATCAAATGTGGTAGCAGGACTACCACTTCTTGGACTGCACCAAATGGGAGTGCTGGCTGGTCAGAAGGTGGGACAAGAAACCACTTGGGGAATGGAGAAAAGGAGAAAGTAAACAGAGTATTTGCACAAGGAGCTCATGGGTCATAGCTATAAAGAAGCCTGAACAGTATCAGAAAAAATGGACTGAACCGGGATTTTGTTGGGCAGAGCAAGAGATCCTTATTTTCACAAGCACTTACCATGCTCTCTCCTTAGGATTTCTGCCTCAGGTGGCTGGGAGGCACTGAGCATGAATTAAAGCTCCTTGCATTGCTCCTGTCTTGCCTCTTGCAAAAGCGGGTACTGAGACCGAAGATTACAGTAGGAGAAAGTAGAGCAGACAAATACTTACCTGGGGAGATAAATCTGCCTGTAGTGGGAATAAGTGAGCCTCTTTAGACCACAGAGCTTGAAGGACCTTACCAGTGCAGAGCTCACACAGTACTACCCCTGAACTTGGCAGAACCATTGGCTGAGCAGCAGCAGCCAAAATGGAAGTCAGTGAGCTGTATAAAATGCAGACATAGGGGTAAGGTGATAAACATAATGTCATCTGGAAAAAAAATTATTGTGTGTCTAAACCTTGCATTCACTTTGACCTTGATCCTGCACTCTTTGCTGTTGCTCACAACTACAGTGTGAAAGCAGTGCTATTCCATCTTATGGTTCTACTATGAAAATAAATCCATTAATATTTTTAAAGCATTCAGGATACTGTCATGCTGAATGACAGCAAAAAACCCTCAGAGGAAATTAATAACTCTGTCTTCAGTGCAGTATCTGAATAGGATGTTGGAATTAAGGGATCAGCTACTCCCTCCCCTGCTAAAAAACTATGAAGAAAAACTACTGAGTAGCTGCTCAGTGAACGAGCACTGTCAATCCCATGGCCTGGATGAGGCACCATCCTGTGAAGCTCATCTGCAATTGCGTCCTTTAAGCCTGTGCCATAATGCACCTCCACAGGGCAGCCAAGTCGCCCTGGCAGCTCCTCTCTGGCTGGGGTCCCAGCAGGGACTGGCAGGGAGGGGGGTGAAGGTCCACGTGCACCCAGCAATGGATGACCAACTGTGAAAAAAACGTTCCCATCTCCAACTCTTTCATTCTCTAGGCTGACTTCCAATGTAAAGTAGTATTACCCTTACACACTTACAGCCTATGGAAGGCAGAACACCAAGGACACAAAACAGATGGAACGAGATAAAGCAATGGAGATGGAAGGGGTGAGCGGCAACAGGTAAGTCACCTGGCCAGTGGCGAACCCCCAGGAAGTAAAGCCAAGGGCAGGAAGCCCGAGGCACAGATGGGGAAGCTCAGAGGGGCATGGGAAAGGGGATCTGAAGCAAAGGCAAGGACAGGCTGTGGGCCAACACTGGAAGAAGGAGATGGCAGAAGGGGTAGCCAACAGCAGCCAAAGGAAACTGCACCCCATGGAAACAGGGTATGCAATTTAATCCTATCTGAAAAAAAATTCTCTTAAAAGCCTGAAAGCTATGACAGGCAGAGAGAGCAAGACCTCTCCTGGACAGATTTTTAAAATTACTCGCATTAACGTCTGAACCATAAAACTCTACCAATTGATGCTAAAACCTGTAAGGGAAGGCTGGGAGGACTGAAATCCAGGTGAGAAGCAGCTAGAAATCTGGCAGAGGATGTCACCAAGCTAAATCTTTCCCTGGCATTCCTGGGATCCTTGAGCTCCTCTCCGAAACAATATATATTTCCCCCGCCTTGTCCTGCAGGCAATAGTGCAGGGAGCCCTACCTTGCACTTGGGGCAGGATGCCCAGCCAAGGCTGTCCACAGGAGAAGTCAAACATCAGAAATTAGCACTCGTCATAAATAAACCACCACAAGCTGAACCGAAAGGAGCCGCGACCCCGAGCCCAAACGCAGAAAGCCATTGTTGTTTCAAGGGCTGGGTTTTTTCCCTATTGTGAGCATGGTAAATTTTTATATACGGATCTCGCTTTCAAAAATGCCAACCCTTTCCTAGCCCTGCACTTTGAGGTGATTGTTGCTATTTGTGAATGACTTGGGAATTAATTAATGTAAAGCCAACTGGCTTATAAATGGCTGGCATTGTGAACAGCCCCAGAATCATGGGGAGTGCAGTTTATGTGGTCAGAGCCACATTCAGTGCTGTATGTCAAGGGAGAAGATTTATTATCACAGTAGGTCCATTTTCCAAAAGTTTGCAAGAGCTGTTTCATAATGAAGGGGCACTGTTCCCAGCACAGTCAGCACCTATTTTTTTCTGGGGTGTATTATAAATCCCTAGCTAGAAAAAGAAGGTGGGGGAGGGTTATTTAGCACTGAGGGCATGGAATTTTAGCATAGGAACAGTATAAATAGTATATTTACTATGGAAAGAAAGATAGAAAAGAAAAACATTAAAAAATACCTTTTTAAAGAAAAAATCAAAAGAATACAAAGTAGTAAACTTGTTTCTAATCTGATGACAAGAGTTAAACTCCCACATTATAGCTAATTAAACTAAATGAGTCTACCAAGCTGAATTACAATGTATAAGTATTTTTGGTCACTTGCCTCCCTCAGAAACCATCTTGGATTTAGAAATATCACAGAAAAATAACAAGTAGTTCATAATAATTTAATAATTAGAATAACTATTAAATAACTTAATAATTAAAAGCAGAAGGAATGAAAGGCATATGTACTTTCATATAAAAAGCCAGCTGAGTATTTTTAAGTAAAAAGCAATCCTGAATAGACTAAGGTAAAATAGTACCCACCAAAAACCTCCCCACGGATCTCCAAGTGAAGGAGTGAGGTTGTGCCTCAGGCCATATCCTGGGTAGTGGGCAAGGGGCTGGGAAGGGGCCAGAGAGGCTGTGGCCAGGCATGAGGCTGATCTGTGTTTGCTCTGGTGGAGAAGGACATCAGCAGGGTGAGCTGTGTTCTGTGAGAAGCCATTTGGCCCCATCTGTACAAGTGCCAGTGCTGCTGAGAGGCCCAGTGGGTGCTGATGGAAGAGATACGGCAGCAGGGCTGGGAGCACGCTTACTGAGCCATCTCTGACACTGATGGCAATGCGACCTTTGGGACCATTCCCCGTCTCTGTGCCCAGGACAACATCCTTCCTCCGCCCTTTCTTGATGTGTCTCTAATTTTCTCCAGCCCACTCCCTAAGTTCTCTGGCATTCTGCTGCCTGCAGCAATTTGATCACGTGTCCTTGGGGCTGGGGACAGCACCAGGAGCCTCTGGAGCTGTGATCGGCCTTACCATCTCTGTTCCCCCATGAAGAGGGGGGGAGCTCTCCAGTGTGCAACAGACCCACTGGAGCAAACGCAGCTGGTACCCACGTTACCCCTTTTTCCAGTCATCCCATTCCCTTCTCCAACCACTGGTACATCCTCCCTACAACTGGGATGCTGTAAGGCTCATGGACATCTGTCATGAGGTTTTAACCTGAGATTATAGCCTTGCAGTGATACACGGATCAAACAGCTCTTGATGACAGAGAATGCACAAAGGTATTTATAGGAAACATTCTGTGATTTGCCTGACAAATATTACACCAAGAAAATATCTATATTTAATTCTCCCAGCTAAACTGCATGTGTTACAATCTTCCCCACCTCACTATTGTCGTGCTTTCTTGAAAAGACAATAAGAAACTATGATGACAACAATAAAAAATTATGATGCTGCATGTTCTCTTACCTCTTACAGCAAAATTCCTAAAGCCATTTAATAATCATCCTGTATTTCTACATAGCGGGGAAGAAAATGAAAGGTGAAGTGAAAGAAGCCAGAGAAGTCCCATGAGGGAAACTTGAAAATTCATGCTTTTACCAAACCACAAGTGAGGAACCAGATAGCGTAATGTATATAAATGAGAGCAGCAGCTCTATTTCATGCTAGTTAGACCATCAGATGTAGAGACCATCATTGCCAAGAACTCCCATGTTGTTAGTTTTAAAAAGAAATCTCATATATGATGAAGTAATTTTCTGAAAAGATGTTTTTTGAATCACTTGTCTAGTGGGTTTCCACAGAAGCCATCCTGTTCTCCGAGCAGTTTAAGAGTCATGTTAAGATCCTGACAACATTCATGAGTGCCAGAAAATTCAGAAATTGAAGATACTGCCCACTCCCTTGGTCACACCATGTGCTCATACTTGTTTACATTCAAATACTATCTCTCTTTAAAGGAGAACTCTGACAAAAGCTTTCCACCTCTCTCTGATAATGATAAGAAAGTAGAGGGGAAAAGGAATAAACACTGTAGAGCTGAACAGCATGAACGGCTTATCTTCTTCTTCAGACACTTTGAATTTTGTGAAAATTTCTCTCACATTTCTAATGGGATTAAATGCAGCACTAAAGAAAAACCAAACCAAAAACCGCCCCCACAAAACAAAAAAAAATCAAAACAAACAAGCAAAACCCCAAAAAAGTCCTTGCCATACTGCCATACATATTTGCTTTCTTTGAGCTTTGTGACTGACTATAAAATCGCACATACCACGTTGATTATTTTTACCAGTGAAAACCATGGGTGACCCTTCTCCCCATCAGTGCAGAAGAGAGGCAAAGGCAAGTGCAATGACAGCCTTCAAAAACCATCAGATCCTCTGCTGCAAAGTCACCTCACACTAGAGAGAAAAATAGAAATTTTAGCTTCAGTCTGCTCCTAAGGAGCGAGTTCAACCAGCTGCTCTCCTATTAAAAAAAAAAAAAAAAAGAAAAAAAAGCAAGAAAGAGAGGTTTAACTGGAGTATTATCAGAGATTTAAAGTATTAAGAGCCTGTTCAGCTGTGCCCTTGCTAACAGGTGTCTCCAGCAGTGAAATGCAATTAATACGGAGAGGATTTCTGGGAACATGGGGATGGATAGGTCAGCCAAATAATCCCACATCAAAATTAGTGGGTTGTTTATAGCTAGTAACACAAAAAAATACGATAAAAAATACAACATTCAGGTAGCACTGGGCTTGCTGAAAGGTTTTATAAAAAAATTATTAAGCTTCTCACACTGTAGTGGCACTGACACTTCTGTAAAACCCTGGCAAGGTTCCAACAAAGCCAAAAATGCCCTGCTCCACAGCATTACATGCTAAAAACCACTCTTCTCCTGCCTTATCCCCACTCTCCATCACCTTCCTGGGCATCCTGGTCTTTACCCTCTCTCATTTTCTTTGATGTAGTTCTCAAGAGAAGAACATCTGATCCCAGTAATCTCAAAAGAGCAACAACAGTGGGAGGCCTATTAAATCTCATTTTCAGCTTGTTCTGAGAAATTGAGAGGAGGGAGAGGACGAACAAGAGAATCCCAAGCATGGCAGTTGCTGTAAATAAGAGAAAACAGAGGGCACATCAAAAAGAGAAGAGGTTGTTGAGGGATCAGTCATCCCAAACTAGAGATTATTAAAGGGGAAAGAGAGAGAGACACCCCAGCTGGTTTTCCACAAGCAGCAAATGTTTGTGGTGAAGGAAGCATGAAATAAAACACGGGGCAAAGTCTGCACTAATACGACGTGAGGATTGCAAGTGTGAATGCAAAGACGGCCCTTTGAGGGCCATCATTACACATCCTGTGCATTAACACTAAAGTTGGACTAAAGCAGGAACTGGAAACCTGAGCCCTTTCAATTATATTCAGCTCTGGAGGCTCAGAGACACACCTCCATCCCAAGGGCTTGGATGCCCTTAGTTCTTAACACAGAAGCTGCAGATTAAACACATTTTCACTTTGGATTCAAACACGCACAGATACAAGGGAGTACCTTTGGCAAACTAGTTTTATTTTACAATACTTTTGGGGAAATAACCTTGCTGAGCTAACTAGGTGCGTGGGAGACAATATATAAGATTCCTGAGGGTGGAGAGGAGGCTGAAGTAGATTAATCCCTTTATACTGCAGTATTGAATACGCCTATTTACTAGATGTCACGAAACCAAGACATTGCCACCAAATTCTATAAATTCTGCTTTTGAAGTGATGATTCAGATAAAGGGTTTTGTAGATTAGAAGAGACCACACAGGTTACTTCTGATCTTCAAAGTAAGTTTGGAGCTCGGATGACCTACACATTTGCGGATGAACAATCCTGGGAGGAACATGACTCCAGTGCACAGTGTTGGCATGAGCTTGAAAAGCCACACGCCTGGGACCCCATCAGCACTTCCTCTCCTCCCAGTGCTGTGGAGGCAGCTGATGAGGCTCAGCAACTTCTAGTAATTAAAGAAAACAGGTGGAATAACATCACACTATCACCCAGGAACTTAGCACGCTTTTTTTTCTGTTGCCCTCACACTCAGATGCTTTTCTTTTATTCCCCTCCTGTCCTCCCCCTTGCATCCATCATGAAAAATTAATTTCTGTTTACTGGAGTTCACAGGCAGGAGGTGAAGTTAAAAATAAACAACTTACATGAATTCATTTGTACCAGGGAGAAAATCCAATAATTTCAGGCCTTAGTGCATCTGAAATTATGTAATCATGTCCACTAGTGGTGTGGAAACATTTTAGCTAGCAAACAGGGGTGCAGAGCAGGCATACCACTGGAAGCTTGAAATAGCAAGTGGCAGACATTCAAATAAAATAACCACAGCGAAATGTGTAAGATTAGAAGGGAAAAGAACACAAACCAGCTATGACTTGACCTTGGTTTCAGTTTACTCCAGATGAAATGACTGAGATACTTATAGCCCTAAGCCTTATCATTTAGTCAGGAATTGCCTGTGATGAAAGCAGTTGGAGGGAAACATTTTTACACACATTTGTCTGCTTTAATTTTTCTCCAGCTGCTGCCTTTCCAAATTTGATCTCCAGACAAAGAGCATTAAGAAAGGTGATTTAATAGACCAAGCTAAATTGAAGATATTCTGGCAGCTAGCACACAAAAATTATATCCAGCTACCTTAGGTGAGGAGACCACTCTTTGTCAGAGAACTGGGGAGGGAGATGATCCTTGGCTCAGGAGACACCTTGGACACTCTACATCAGTCAGAAATACCATGAGGACAACCCTGCCTGCTGCTCACTACCCACTCCAGCCCCATGCCCACCTCCCAGATTTGGGGCCCCCAGGAAGTCCCCAAATGCCAGGATGCAGTGTCACAATCTGTCATGATCTTTTACGTCCACCTCAGAGCCACTGAAAAAACAGATGGTCCTACACTCCCTTCTCCCTGTTCTCTTCACCTGGTCTGCTTCTCTCCCCCATCACCTTCTCCTCATCACAGCTCCTTAGCATCACCCTACAGACACTGTGTCAGGAAGCCCAGAGCATGGAAAACTGACCCTACAAGGACAGAACAAGTGACTTGGCCAACACAGCCCCCTAAACAAAGGACACAGCAGGAGAGCTGCATAGCGATGGGGGTGGGAGGGGAGAGAGTCCCCCTCAGATTAAGGTATCTGCATTGTTAACTGGAGCCCTTAACTTTCTTTTGGAGATGTCCTCTGTTCACCATGCAGCTGTCACGGTTAGTGCAGAGGCCAGGGCAGTAACATGAACACTGCTTTCCCCTGTGAGTGTCTTCGCCTTCATCTTTTTTTGTATAAATAAGCACTGAAACTGAGCCAGAAAACAGACAAATCCCTGATCTGAGAAAAAAGCCTACTCAGACTGAGGGTTGCCAGGCTGGTGATTCCCACTCAAGTGAGCCAACAGTGTTACATACACACGCCACACCACTAACAACCATGGAGGCACTGGGCAGGAGGCAAGGGTCAGCCTCCATCACTTTCATAAGCCCAGCATAAGCTCACATTTCCCTCCCTATTCCTCCTGCCCCTTTGTAGCATCCCATACTCTCCAGCAAAACCATCTCCACACCTCGAGGCCTTTGGATATAAGCAAAGCTGTGCTCGTTGGCAAGCAAATTTTTCCTGTAGAGAGTCCCTTGGCTCTGGCAACAGCACATTTCTGTTTTGCTGAAAGGTACAAGCCGTGCTGTTTATCCCGCGCTTGGTGGGAGCATGTTTGCATTCTTAAGAGCAGTGGTGCAAGTCACTTTCCCTGGGTATTACCATAAAAAACTAGGTTCCCCCCAATTGCTTTTCTGTGCTTCACAAGATTGCCATTTTGGGTTTTGTGCTGGGGCAGCAGGGGTGAGATTAGCTTCCCAAAGAGAATTAAATCCATAAAAGAGGTAGAGGAAAGCCTGCTGGTGCTATTCAGGGGCAGTGGGAAGATACACTCTTCTGCAGATGGAGCTTCAGAGCATGGCCCCCCTAACCTTTATTATTATTCTTTCACTGCCAGGGAATTTAATTGATCAAAGCAACCCAATTCTTGGCACAAGTGCTTGAAGCTGCAAATCTGTTCAGACCTTGAGCTTACGGCCAGAAACCCCCTAAAGTTGCAAGCAGGTTTTGCACTCAGTTTCTACAGGGAGCATGTCTCAGCACTGCAATAAAGAGGTAGTGATAGAAAACGCTCAGAAAGAGGGAGGGGAAAGGGCTGATTAGACAAGCTCATAAGGATTTGATCTCAAGTGGGCCCGCTAGGCTCAGAAAGTTTGGACAATTGGGATTTTCTCAGCCCTGCAAAGTGGGAAACCAGAGATGGCATGGAGCACCACTGTTTCCTCAGCAGCGCCTCCCACCTGGCACCATCATTTTGTCATATTTGTTCTAGCACACAACGGGATGAGTCCCCATCTGGGATCCAAGGTCAGAACCACAAACACAGAGAGAATGGCTGCTTTGGCCCCCCACCCACTTTGAAGACACTTCTCACAAACAGCTGAAAACCTTGGGAATAGGCACAAAACAAGTAAATTGAGGAAAAAAAGCCCAGCTGGAGGGGCACCAAGGACACAGGTCTGTATAGCAGCATTGCCAGGCAGGAAAGCAGATCCCAGGCAGTGCAGCCACTGCAAGGGTTTGATGTGGAGCACTGGCCACCAAACAGTGCTTGATGCCAGTGAGGGCAGATGGCAGCAGCAGCCACTGGTGGCTGGGGCGCTGCCACCAACCCGCACTTGTTTCTGTTTCTGTGTCCCCAGTGCCCACAGCCCTGCCAGGACATCCTGACTGGGATGCTTTGATTGCCGCCTGGCTGTTGCTGGTATCTATAAAAACCACCCAAATTACAGCTCCCCTTAAAACACCAAGCTAGTTACTAAAACAGCCTGAGATCAAGAGCACGGACCTGGCACTGACCTAGAAGCAATTGGCAGGGGCAGGCTTTTAAAATTATTTACCTAAATATGGATTTCTAAGAGAGAAACCAGAAGTTAAAAGAGTATAAATGGTTGTCATAAATATCTGAGTGAGAAGCACCCTGGAACAAGAGTCTTTTGGTCTGTTAGCTGTAAAGATACCTTTTACATTACCAAAACATCCTCTGTCACTCTCTTTCCCTGCCCGTTCATTGCTGCTGTGGCTTTTTCCAGCCTGACTTTATATAGAGTCGATGGCATCGGAAAGGAAAGCTGCCTGTGTTTTACGCTCTTCCTAATTTGCAAGAAAAACAAATGTAAATCACACCTCACATTTGCAGCACTGCAAAAGAAAATGTTAGATTTAAGGCTCTGAGATGTACAACAGCAGAATCAGAAAGTATAGTCAGAGTGATTGGATACCAGACAAATTATTTTATATTTCTTTTAAGGTCTGCTAGGGAAAAAGAAAGGCTTGAATATGAAATAGCGTTTCCCCTTGACTCACTTAGTATTGTTTTGCATTAAAAAGGAAAAAGCCGCATGCTACAAAGCATGCAGCAAGCTGTGTGAGTGGAGCGTGCATGTTACAGCAACGCACTGAGCATCAGCGCTTATTTATTAAAATTCTGATACGAGGTGAAACTCAATTTAGTTGATGCCAGCAAGCCTCCTAATGAGGCCTCTTTTTATTTTTTTAATATTTTTATTATGAAAGGGCAGCTTTGTGCCTCCTCTAATCAGCTTGACAAAGGACATATAAAAATGCAAAGAGACATAAATATTACTGTAATTACCAATGAGAAACACCACGGACAAATGCAGGAAGTAGCTGCAGATCTATCTGCAGATGTAATGGGTGAATATTGTGGGTTACTTGTTCTGCTCTGGTAAGGAAGGGCATTTTATAAACCATAAGTCACTTTGATCAAAATCTAAAACCAACCCCAAATCTGCAGTTTTTTCCCCAGGCTCAGACTTATTCCGAAAGTACCTCTGACTAAGCATGATCTACTTTCCTGTTCACTAGTTTTGCAAACACTGATGTGTCTCAGTTTATGAGGTTTCTGCTAGGCCCACACAGGGGCTTTCTCCTGATGTATCAGATGAGTAAAACTGCCCTTTGGTCCCAAGCCCAGAGCTCAAACTGTCAACTCTACAAAGAGCTTAGAGGTGGCAGCAGCAACATCAAAGTTAGATGCAAGGGAAGGTATCGCTACAAACCTAGGAGTTGTTATGCAAATTAAATAATGCAATGTAAGGGTATGTTAATGCCTGCATTAAGCCTCTGAACATGCCCAGTGTGAACCGTTTCCAGAAGCCTAAGCAGATTCATTCTCAGCTGGAGGCTTGTATAATTAATAAAGGCACCGTGCCTTCTCTCCTGACCCAAGTGGCTAGGTACCAAACCATTTATAGCTTTATAGGTTAACACCAACATCCAAAAACGTATTGGCAGCTTGTGCAGATCCTGGCACATTAGTGTGATGTGTTCCCAGCGTGAAACACTACTTAATAAGCGGGTCACTGCATTCTGCATTAGCTTCAGTTTCTGAGTGGGCTCAACATATAGCCCCATGTAGAGTGCATTATGGCAACGACGTCTCAAAGGGACAAAGGCATGGATAACTGCAGCGAAGTCCATTCGAAAAAGAAAAAGTAACCCTATTCCCACTGGAGATACAGGCATTTTGAAAAGGGCACTGTCACTGTTCAGGCATTCTGGAGCATTCTTCAATCTAATACACTGAAGAAGTTCACGTGTTAGAGGGAAACGTGGTTGCTCCTTCGTGTAACAGAGCCCATGTGGGTTCAACCCACTCCAGCCACTGCCCCACCAGCAACAGTCCCAGTTTCACCCACACGAACGTGCAGCCCTGCTCGTCCTTACTCCCAAACTAAGCTAGCCAATAGGACACTGCTTCTGCACTGGGATAGAGGATTTGTAAGAGTAGAGAAGTGATTTATGACCCCACTAACCCTTCTTCCAATTGGAGATTGCTTGCTTGACAAGCAAAACTTTGTTTTGCATGAGTGTCCACAGTTGAGTGCAGAGTCAGCCCAGTTTTTTGTAAAAATGATCCAGTAGGAACCAAGCTGACTTTGCAGTGTGATGCATCAGAAAGCTCAAAGAATCAATTACTCAGCTAATTCTGTGCAGAAGCCACTACAGAATGTGCACAATGTTAAACGCTTGTATTTATGCACTAACACATTGGCAAACGGAATTGGTACCTACCAGCATAGCCCAGTATGCTTGAGTTCCCTGGGCCAGATAAAGTCATAAAGGAAAGGAATGATTTATTGCAAATGTAGTGCATTAGAGCTCTTCATTAACAGAGAGACTAATCAATTTATGGAACTCATGAATCAGTAAAGCTATTACTTATAATGATTATTGGCAAATTAACATATCACAGTGTACTGACCCCGATTCATCTCCAGTGTATGCCTCCCCTTCCACAGCCAGGGAAGGGCCCAGCACTGTTGTTCCCTGGCTTTCCACTCCGCTCAGCCTGACTGGGTCCACTCAACACCGGGGATAAAAAAACACAGCAGAGTTGGTCTCCCAGATTTCCACTTTGGTAGTCATACATGTATATTGACTGTACAGATGACAGTAAAGTAAAAAAACGTTAAATGCGTGGAAGACTACAAGCCTTAGCCTCTGGGTATGAGTTCAAAATCCACTCAAGGGTTACGTACTAGAAGACCTAGTGGTGAGGTCCAACTCAGGAGAGAGAAGGATGTCCCCTGCCAAATTCAGATGCTGATCTCATCGCCCACTTAATGCTTGCTCCTGTTTTGGAGTTAACATAATTCAACACATTAATTTGGATTCAGATTTAGCCCAACAAGGGCTAAGTGAGGAAGATATGTTTACACAAAAATCCCAGGGCCAGGCTGCCTGTGCCCCAGTAGTGCAGCAGCCCTATAGACCAAATCAACCAGAGTGGGACACATGGAAAACCTCAATGTAAGATGAAAGAAAAAGAGAAGGAAAGAGGGAAATAAAGGGAGAAATGGCATTATTCAACCTACACTCAGTCACAGAGCCCAGTAGGCCACACATATGAAATGATCCTTGATTAGCGATCCTGTGGCTTTAAACCAGAGGAGACACAAGCTTTGAAATCCTACAGACAGACGATCATTCCCTATTTAAGTCTACTAGGCTTTTTCACAGAAGCTTTTTACAGTCTAAACTGACATTCTTCTCTCTATTCATTACCGCATTCCTGGCCTAAAAACTGTATGACAAGGGAAAGGAAGTGGAAAATTAGGTTACAGTGCAAACAAACATACTGAAAACATTGCACATTTGAAAATAAATTAAGTTTAACTATACTTCCCAAAGGTTAACTTCATAGGTTTTATTATTAGAAAATATCAAAACACTGTTCATTCAGTGCAGGGCTCTCCTGCCTGCCGCTTTGTTTCTGGGTCATGCAAGTGTCACGGAGGGTCAGCTCCACATTACTTACAAGCCATGCTTGCTTAGCAAAGTAATCCACAATCTTTCCAACACTCTTTCACTATTAAGCGCTCGCACATAGGCTATCATGGACATCAACAAAGCACTCATAGGTTCACCAAAAAAAAAAGGAAGCTCCTACCAGCTGAATCATTGGCTTTCTGAACATACTCGCAAAGGGCAGGACAGACCAGCCTGCCTTAAATCAACATTTACTTGCTGAAGTCAAAGGAGGCATGCTGCTCTAGGCCAGTGAAAAGCCCATCCTTGACATATTGCTGTCTGCTGAATTAAGGTTTAATCTGAGGTTATCGTTGTCTTTGTTAATTCATTGCAGCTTATTTTTGTCCTCAAAACAACAGCCTCACCAATACAAAAGAGCAACCAAAACTGCATTATATTAGTTCAGGGCTCTGTACACAAAGGTGAGTTTGGGAGGTTGGCTATGCCCAGATGCACCTTCAAGCTCTGCACTGATGCCACAGCACTGAGCAGTTGTAGCCACTCTCCCTTGCTCTGTGTCAGTTTTCGTGGGAAAGAAGTACAAGAGCCAGAGACACTTGCATGATTCAGCCAGGTCCCCACTCGGGAAGGTCAGGAGATGACAAACATATCTCCACATGTCATTTCAGAATCTTTGTGTCTCCACTTCCCACATATTAAATTTGCACAAGAATATTTGAGACTGTGTGTGCCTTAACTTAGTGGGGGGAAAGCCCACATTAGCAGTCTGGTTTGAGGCAATGCATCAGACAAGATGACATAATTGGAAAAAAAAGCTCAGTGTTTAGAGCTATGCTGGGTCTTAATGGGTTTCATCTTTGTGTGTGAGTTAATTGTCAGTCCCCTGTCCTGCTGCCATCACTCCACAGCTTCCTCTTGCTGAAAGCTGTCCAGTCTCTTGACTAGCACGACAAACATGCACGTCTTAATCATCACCATCTTAAATGGACTCTCCAGAGTAAACGACAGAAGCACAGCTGCAATATTTACTTTTCTACAATTAAAGTCCCACAGGGAAAAAAAGAGGTGGGGATGGGGAAGGGACCCTTTCTTTCTTCTGAGCACTCAGCGTAATTACATTCCTAATGGTGAATTTATGATACCTTATCTTGTGCACAATGAATACTCTATGTGAGTCACCAGATTTGACATAATGCTAAAAAGAAAGAGTGGCTCACAGTTAAGCAAAGCCGGAGAACTGGATGGCCAAGTTTTTGTTCTGTCAAGCACTAACGTTTCATCACCTTGAGGGCATTATTCTACTTGCCAACCCTTTTGCTCTTCTTATTGGTAAGACATTTCCTGGAGAACAGGAAAGGAGGAGGGAAAGGGGCACTAAAACATGCTTTCTAAAGACTTGAAGACATTTGTCCATTTTATGACTCTTATTTGTTCTTGCTCTCTCTGTTCTTCCCATTGTGCTTCTCCCCATTTAGATCTTGTTGACATCACTCCTTTGTTATCTTCCTAAATTAGCTGTAATGAAGTCCTTTGAGCTACATGTGCACGCCTTATTTCTTCAGTTTTTGCTTCTCTGAACTGTCCCTATTCACTTTCCTTCACACTAAAGCCTCCCTTCTCCCAGTCCACAACATGCTTTCTAATCTGCTTTTCATTTGCTTCTTTTCACCTTTAGTTACCCACTGGGCAATAGCCAGTGTACTTTACAAAATAAATTACTTTATAACTGACTCTCACCAAAAAGTGATAGGCACATACATGGATAAAGCTGAGCATCTAGAGTGGGAGCCATCTGAAATTTCAGTGCTCCAAAACACAAGGACAAAGAGGGGAATCAAAAGGAGACAGCACAAAAAACCCCTGAAGGGGCACTTGTAATTTCTGGCACGTGCAAGCAAGTCTAAGGGATGTTTGCAGCCATAAAACCACTGGACTGCAGATCATGTAGCTGTACTACAGCAGCCTGTCTGGCCACCTGACCATCACCCGACTAAACTGGAAGCTGTTTTTATGTAGCACCTTTCCTAATCGCAGTATTTCACAGCACTTTACAGAATAATGAGTTGGCATACTACAGCTATTATGCACTTAGCAATAGTGCACAGACAACCTTGCACATCTAGAATCAATTTTATTGAAAAGCTGATGGGCAGGGCAGACAGGTTATCCTCTGCCTTTTTGTTATGAGAAGTGCTACGGATCTTGAGCTCGCCTCTTGCAAGGCAACATAAAAACTGGGCTTTTATATTTGAGGTTTTTTTCAAAGGAAAAAAGAAAAGGTGTGTTTTTACTGAGTAATAGCTTGTTTAAAGTGGGTTACAAGGACTCTATATCCCAAGATCTGCCTCCTAGTCCCTCTTAGGATGATAGGAATGTTTTCATGATTAGCTACTAAGTCAAACAACATCATTTTCATTATCCTGCACCTACTTGAGAATTTTCTTCAAAAAGACACAAAGACACAAAGTGGAATGATTCAAGTGGAAGATGAAGATGGCACTGCCCCTGAACGGCAAGTCCCAGAGGCAACAGCAGTTCTCTACACAGTCTATGATTTGTCTCACCCTATTAGCCACCTTGATGAATATTTACATATTATTCTTTTATGCATGAATGCACAGTTGCACCCACAGGTAGTGGTACATTGTGTGGCATACGCTATGAGCTTGTGACACTGGACTCATCCCCCCTTCTCCACTCTCTGCTTAGTGTAGGAGCAAAGTACACCACCATCCAGGATCCCTTTGGAAAGTGGCTTAGTGGTAAATCCCTCTCTTTTTCCCTTTCTCTGCAAAGCACCTGACACACTGTCTTTGAGGATGGGCACAAACTCTTCTCCTGGAATTGCTCTCAGCCTCACACATCTCCACTGTCTGAGAAATGAGATGAGTCACCGGCAACTACACCTTCTTGGACACTGTCCTGTACTGGTAAATCTATACAGGACCCAAGCAGCTGAAACATTTGTTTTGTTTGAAAGATAACTCACGAAAAACAAATGAAAACGAAATCCACAACTTTCAGCATAGGCTCAGAGTAGGACCCAGAACCTCATTTTTTTTACCAAAGTTCTTCAGTGTGTTTTTTCTTGCTTAAATGAAAGAAAAGATCAGTACAAGCAGCATGCTACTTTTGATTTTTTTTTTTTCCCCGAATGCAGGCTGTATTCAGAATTTTTTCTTATCACATCGTTCCACAGTGGCTTTGTAATTCTCCTTGGTGTTTCCCAGGAGAGCCATAAATACCTTGCAAGACCCCAGCAATGTTTGTAACAGTGATTACTGGGAGGGGACCACAACTGCTAACATTAGATATCCTTTAAATTAGAAACAATAGACACAAGACAGGCAACATGGCCCAGTAAAAGGGAGTTTGAGGGACTTACTCCTGTGTCTGTCCCTCTTTCTCTTGCACTTTGTTTAGCTCATCCATTTAAATGTTGACCTCAGAAGAGCAGTTGTCCTCTGTGTCTGTGGAGACACAGAGGATGGGTCACATGAGGGCCCATCTACAGAACATCAGAAGCCTTTAGCCTGATGCAGTTATGCAGGCGGGCTGGTAGTATGACAAATTTCCAGCCACACTGATAGTCCACTTTTAAAGGATGCATACTTCTTCCTATCTTTCTTGAATTTCATGTAAGAAAGGTAACTCTCCAGCTTACATATTTACAGTGAAACTTTCAAAACAAATACAGCAAAGAAAGATGTTGTGACAAGTTACCTGCAAACCTGGAAGATAATAGCTCTCAGAGGTCAAACTACTCCGTTTACCCAAAAGAAGCATTAACTCTTATATCTGATAGGAATATCAATGTCACTATTCAATATGTGACACATTCTCTTTGCAGAAATACAAAGACAATCCATTTATCCGTTAGTGCAGGGTGTCACATCAATTACTGGGATAGATGCATCAGGGAAACTCAATTGCTCTCATAGATTTTTCCAAGCGTTAAAGTTGTGTTTGCCTTAACCCCAAAGGAAGGAAGACCATCCTTTCCTCATTATTTAAAACCTCCACTGCTGCACAAATTAGAAATCCCAGCCAACTTTCACAACTCCATGTGTGCAAAATCCCTCAGTAGCGCCAAGTATGTCCTTAAGGGAGCTGGCCAGTTTCAACACTACAAGTGTGAAGTCTTTCCACCACCCACCATGGACAGACATTTTCATGCAGGTGACAAAGCAGCACCCTCAAAATCTGTGCTCTTCCCACAGGTCGGCAGTCATTGCAAAAGCTGATCTCTGTTCAGGTCAGGTAGTCTCCCAGTTCACGCATGGAACTACTCGCCCAAGCAAGAGGTGGATACACAGAACAGTATAATGGTTTGGAGGGGCACTGGAGCTGTATTAGGTGTTTCTAATCCTGTCAGCCCAGTTTTACGGCTTGGGAGTCATACTGAAACACCCCCAAGGACCAAGGCCTTTGACCAAATCTGCAGTCCCTTACTGCCTCTTATGCAGTATCCTGGATCCATTAAAACCCATTCTTTATTAGCCTCTGGAATCACAGATGACGGAATACTGCAAGCAAGGCTAACACTGCTTTTCCAGGACTGGCAGACGTCAGAAACACTTGAAATCTGGTGAGAAACTTCCATCTCATGACATTTCTTCAAACCTGGGAGCTCTACGTAACTTGTTCAACTTCTTCAAGCACAGCTCAGCTTTCAGGCCCTGACCTTGTCTGGAAAAAGGTACCACAAAGGCAAATATCAGATGTAGAATTTGAGAAGCAGCCAAAATTTTTCAGAGTACGGAAATACCTTGCTCATTTTGAGTTTGCGGCTCGGGCCTGTGTTTTGCTCTATTTAATGCAGTTCACTAAATAAGGGAGATCATATTTTACAGAAATACTGCAAAAGGACAGAAGGCAAGCTGCACTTGTCTATCTTTTCCTTCCATCCTATGTCCTCACAGGAGGACCACTCTCTGGAGAGCTTATTCAAATTTCAAAGGACGAGCTGTGATTCTTGAGCTGATTTCAGTCTGTATCATTTTGGTCCCAAGAGTGTTGGCACAGTTAACAAAAACACACCCAGCAGCAAGGCAGCTCTGTTGCTAACACGGCACTGTGTGGATGCGAGGTATGCACATGCACATTAGTCACAGTGCTACGCTGCACCCTGGGCCCTCGCACGCTTTACCGGTACCAGGCGCACGCCTTTACATTTTTGGTGCTGCTGAAGTGATCCGGAAGATGCGGTTTCAGCTCGCTTGTGAGCTCCTCCGCTTGAAGAAGAGCTCCTGCTAGGTTCCCCACCCCATACACCCCCAGCCTTCTTTTTGAGGATAAAGAGGGGTGGAAAACACATCAGAGACACTGGAATGATATCGTGCCTCTCATCCCACAGTCCAGTGACTCAAGCAATCTCCCAGGAGGCAGGAAACCCACCTCCAGTTCCCTCCTCTGCCTCAGAGCCTGGACCACCTCAGATGATCCCATCCCAGAGTACCCAGTAAAACCGTGGGTATTCGAGGACGCAGATTTGGCGTGAACTACCCAAATTAGTCCCCGTGCTTTAGCAGGGCAGCTGAGCAGGGAACAGCCATACAAGGTTCTGCAGAGCCCTGGTACTTGCATGTCACCTCATCAAACACATTCTCTTAACTCTGAACTTAATTTTACCACCCGTTTATTAATTACTGACTTCCTAATCAAGCCCCAGCAAACAAGGCATTAAATAAACTGAGCAGCAGTACCAAGACATTTGATAAACTAGAAATAACACATCAAAGACTACAGTCTCATGGTAATACAAGTTCTAGTTAAAGGCCTCCCCATGCATATATGCCTTGATCTGTTAAGGTTATTAAAACGGCAAGCACAGCTGTATTTTTATTAAAATAATTAGCTCCTTCAGTCTGTTTTGAGTGATGTTTCTCATTTTAGATTCAATTTAAGCTCCATCCTATCCAAAGCAGCACATGATTGCAAATTATCTCTATCACAAATGAAAGTTACAGTGGTATTTAAAACCTAATTATCAACTCAATATTGTAATGGCTTGAGCCTGCAAGGCGCAGAGTTCTTGAAGGCCCCTGTAATTCACAGGCATCAAGGTGTCATACAGCCTCCTACAGAAAACTGAGCCACAACCCTGTGTCCAATTGCAGAAATGTCCCCAGAAAGACCATGTTTGAAAGCATTTGACACTTCCTATAGACAGCAGGCAGTCATCTAGCACAAGTTTGTGAACTTCTCTGCAGCAGAGTTAGTTTAAGTAATAATAATATTTATATTCTAAAGAACACTGTTTAAATACACCTCCCACACAAAGAGATTTACTATTTTTAGACGGAAGATGTCTGCACATCAGAAAAATAGCAAAGATCAGAGCAGGGAGTTTGAAGTCAAAACTCCACTTTTATGATTTTACTGGGGCTGGAGAAGGGAATGTTTGATTATTATTATTTTTTAACCACCTCTATTTGCTAAGCATCTTTTACACAGAAGTCAGTAGAAATACAGAAATTCCAAGAGAACTTTGTGAGGTCTGCCACAAGCACTCACTACTGTTGGGCCTGGACTAAACTCCCTAAATACTGCATACTGAAAGTTAGCCCATCTGTAATATACATAAAATTCTTTGCCTGATGGAAAGGAACCAAATTTAAGTTCCTCCCTGCCACAGCACCTGAAGAACAGTGCTGCATCCTGCTTGTCCAGCATGAGTGTGGTGCTACCCTTGGCTCATCACTAGCCCCATGCAAGACTAGCAGGGCCTGGCACATCACTACTTGGAAGAAGCCCCTGGCCTTCTCCAGCTCTGTCATCCCATTGTTGGGGCAGACATGCCCTATTCTCTCAGGTCAGTACTGAAGCCATGGCCTTGCACAGCAGTGGGAGGCCATGGTGCTTCAGGAAAGATGGAGGAGCACAGCTGTGAGCTTTTCATGCAGGAGAGCTCGTGGCACTGCCCTGCACAGGCACTGGCCAGAGGTACCTTCCCATGCCAGACCCCATCCTCCCTGTACAGGGAAATGCTTCTTCTCACTGGTAGCATCATGCCTTGCTGTCTCCCAGCCTACAGGGACTGGGTTTCATGCTGGAAGGAAGAAAAAGAGCACTTTGGAAGTCCTACTAAACCCAGTTTCTGAATCTGGGACAGGTCACTAATTATTTTACAATAATAACGCCTGAGAGTCAAAGATGACCAAAAAGCCTGTTGAAATTAGAGGGTTTTATCACAGCAGCAAAATGGTGGGTATTTAGGATGGAATTGCAATTAGATGTGCTCTTCCGCTCTTCCCCCTGATGGAGTTTTTTCCTGGCTTGTAGGTCACTGACCTTCCCTCATTCTTTGCAGGGACATATGGCCATCACTCTCATGTCTGCAATAAAACTCTGCACACAGGGCCTTAAACAAAAACAAACTTTTCACCTTGAGCACAGTGAGTAATCACTGCTGTTTGAGCACTTTTCGCAATTGGCAATTTTTGCACTTCGGCAGTTTTACTCTCCAAGTCCAGAAGAAACTCATACCTTGCCCTGGATAATATATTGAGAAAAGTAAGGCAATTATAAAAATTGCTAAAATGGAAAAAGTGGAGGGTAATGGCATCAAAATGAAGGCACAAATTTCCTGCAGGTAGGACTTAAATAAAGAAAGGAAAACAGGCTTTGCAGTGAATGTAAGCAATGAGAGAGACTAAGGCACATGAAAAGTTTATGTGCTCTTACAAAATCCGAACTAGACTTGCAGAATTTTTTGAGATACTGTTCATATATACATGCTCATCTAAATTCACCTCAAAAGTGCTCTATACTGTAAGCAGCCTGCCAAGAATTAATAAAAAGGATATATATATATTTCTCTCTATTTACTCTCTTCTGCCAGTATTTCACATAAACAGACCGGGGTGGGGGGGAGGGGGGAGAACACACATGCACAAATAAAGTGCTTGAATACTGAGCAATCCTTTAAGGTTTTTGGCTTCAAGATTTTTTGTATCTGCCAAAAAAANGTTTTCACTCAAGCAATCAACCAGCACTTAAATCCTATTTAAACTCCGATGAGGGACTGCCAGTAAATGCTCTGTGCTAACACCAAAAGATAGAAGACACACATAGACCTTTTTTTCACCCCACTAACCAGTGGTTTTACCTCATTGGTTAGTGTTTTCTCTTATCTGCTTATTTCTCACAGTTTCCTATGCACCAAGAGAGGTTATATTGTTCCTTCAGATGCTAACTGTGCTCAACTTTTACAGATTTCTGAATGCATGAAAACACGCACTGGTGTTCAACTGCTTCCCTGTTAGTTATCCCAAGTGAGCCTGCGCTGGAACTGATTTATTCCAGCTCCTTTTATGCCATTTCCCTGCAGACAGGCTGCACGCAGCCGTGCCGAGAACTCCCGTTTTCCTTGGCACAACAGGTCATCAAAACAGCTTCTCAGTTTGTCAGTGGGCACCACACATGTATCATATGCATTGGACTGGACCTGTCAAATAAGGGAAAATGCTGAGAAGATCAGCTTTCCCTCTATAAAACAGCCCTGTCATATAAAACCATTGCTGTGATTATCCTAGAGACTTGGGACCATGACACATGTGCTCTCCTCTGTATTTTACCACTTGGATCTTCTTGTGGTTATTCTTTCCATATCTCAACAAATGTAAATTCTCAGGAATGAAAAATACTAAGGGACTCAACCCTCTTAAGTTCACGAATGTCTCAAAAATAAAAAGACAACCCTGGTGTACAACTTCATCAGAAAAAAACACGCTTTCCTTTTGAAGGTTTCTGAATAGAACATGTTAGCAGAAGTACGTTGAGGTAGGCAGGAAACATCGCTTCTGTGATGTGAGACTTCAAAACAGAGAAATATATTCTATTTTTTGAAGTCCTACTTTGTGTGTGTGTGTTTCCCCCCTCCTCCCCACCAAGCTGTTGCAGTTCAGTGCTGTCAGCTTTGTTTCATTCATGAAAAAAGCTGTCAGCTTTGTTTCATTCTGGGTCCTGGCCCAGCTCTAGAGAACTGGGCTCTTTCTGATAATGCTGGATACTTTTTTAGGAGACATTAAAGAACTTCATCAGGAACACAGTGGTCTAAAATCTTGCCAAAAATCTGACTGACTTTATAAGCTCTATTAGTGGTCAGCCTCACTAGCAGAGTTTGTAAGCATTGCCAAACTGCTCTGGCTGCAGTTCGACATGCTGTGCTGGCTGCAGCTGATGCAGGCTGAAAAGTGAGTCGCGATTATCCCCCCCTTCCCCCCTTCCCCCGCAGGCTCTCCCCTAGCTTGCCACCACCTTCCTATCATAATTTACCCTGCCTCATATCTGACAGAGCAGCCTCACAGGCAATCACCCTCTCAGCCAGCTGTGCTCATACAGGCCAGGCTGAGAAATACCACGGTTAGAAATGCTACTGCTAACCAAGGTCATATGACCAGGAGTGGGGCAAGGGCAGCTACAAAGCTGGCAGGCTGATGAGGTTGCAATCTGGAGCAAGCTAGGGGATCAGGCAAGGTTTGGGGACAGCAAGGAGCTCATCAGTGTCCTGCTTCAGGAAGACCTGAAAGGAGAGGGCTCTCCCCTTGGAGTTTTTCAGCAGCTCCATCCAACAGAACAAGTCTTCAACCTCTGCATGGGACCCTGCTCTGCTGTTTCCAACACAATGGCCAAAAACACACAGCCAAAAAGCTCCACACACAAAGGCAAAACCTCTTGTTATGTCCAGGCAATTTTGGACATCAGGAAGCTTGCATAAGTTTCTATAAATAGCAGTAACAGAATATCTAAAAGGAATGAAAGGCAGCTAATACTAAACTTGGTGCATGGGTCAGTCTGTAGACAAAACACGTTGCTTGCTTTGTGGTAACAGTTCTAGCATAAACACAAGATATTTAAAGAACAAACCTTAACTGTCAGTGCATTTGGGTGGGATTTTTTTTCCCTTTCTACCTCCAAACATGTAGACCTTCTCCACAAATTTCAGTCCAGCTGCTTCCCAAGAAATACAGTTTGAGAGAAGAGGAGAGGCTCTATATAACCCCACTGGCATGGCCCCAGGCAGTGCGTGTGCCCTGAGGCACACAGCACAGACCCCACACCTGTATTTTGACTACAGGAAGTGCTAGAGTGACCAAAGTTGTCCAAAGGCCCCCAAGGATATGTATCCACCACCGAGAGATCCCTTCTGTTCCCTTCTCCCTGTATGGATAGCTTTATAGAATTGGCTCTCAGTCTTAATTGTGACATTGTTTCAATGGAAAAATATTACCTGGACTGGCCATCTATCTCAGATCTTTAAAAAGTAAAAAAAACAATTTAAAAAAAAAACCTCAAAAAACCAACAAAAAAACCCCCAACCAACCATAAAACGCAAGGAAAACCCAAAAAACCCTCCACATTAGAAAGCTGAGATGCAGGCAGTCCTCAAAAACACCTTTAGAATCTCCTCTCATAACCTACCACAAGACTACTGGGGGTTTGCTATACTTGAACTAGTGGTTTAGTGGACTCCTCTAACCATGGACTCCTTTTTCCTACATCTAGTGGAAGCTTTCTTCAGGACATCTTCCACTGCCTTCCTCACCACTGAAACAGAATGAAAATCCAGCAATCTCTTGCCACTATGGCTCCCTAGAAGAGGGACTGATGCCTGCCATTGTCAGAAAAAGCTAAGGGTATCATACAGCAAATGAAGATGACTGCTGCATGAAGAAGCTCTTTCCCTGAAAGACTCCCCCAGGACCTCACCTGGCAGTGAGGCATAATCTGTTTCCATCGGACTTCACCTCACTGCAGAGCAGCAACAGGAGGTATCACTGGGACTGACATCCCCCAAGGGTACGGCACCCTACCAGCCAACTCAGTCTTCCAGGGTCAGCAGCCTCCCTGATGGCCCAGTTTTGAGTGGATCACCTCTCCCCAGCAGGGAGATCAGCCAGCCATTAGCCCTCCCAGTTCTTCACCACCAGAACAAGGACAACACCTTCCTGGCACACAGGAAAAAGAAAGGAGGCATACAATTTAAGGAGGTGAAACCATGGCAGTGCTGAGCCCCGTGGTGCCAGAAATCCCACAAATTTGTGGTTCTGGTGCTAGTGATGGTGCCCAGTGTTGGTATGGCATGTATCAGCACATCCAGCTATGTCGGGCACGCACCCAGAAACCAAACCTCCGTGAGCTGTGAACTGCTATCCTCATCTCAAGATGATTCACTCAGATGCAAGAACTTTAAATGTCACTATTGTTAACTCACAGCTCAGCAGAACACGCAAGAAAGACTGGGAAGGGATGGATTAAGAAAGTCTGTGTGATGAGCATGAGTCATAGCTCATTTTGGCACCACCAGTGAACAGGCCACGCACCCAGCACTTCATTGCCTTCAAGAATCTGAACCCCAAGGCAGATGGTCTGAACCCATCCACAAAGGGGCTGGGCTTCAAACCAAAGCCAAACCAAAGGAGCCAAGCAGATCTCATGGGTGTATTCCAAGCCCACAGAAGGAGAGCTCAAAGTGCCTGAAAACACTT
Source organism: Falcunculus frontatus (assembly GCA_013398115.1). Lineage (NCBI taxonomy): Eukaryota > Metazoa > Chordata > Aves > Passeriformes > Falcunculus > Falcunculus frontatus. The sequence continues at coordinate 2,734,728 of VZRV01005432.1, forward strand.
GCACAAGATAGTTTATCGTAAGAGAAACATGATTTTCCAGCTGTAGCCATCTTCATGGAGGTTTAAGGAGTCCTTGTTCACAAAAGGCTGCATTTCTGCTCCCCTCCAAGTCAGATACTTTTTACAGTCTGTTTTTGCTGAGGTGTTCTCTAACTGGACTTTTCCCAGTGCAGTTACTACGGTATATGCCCAACACCAGTCTTTCATGAACCAAATTTGCATCTTACATCAGAAAAGAAGGTACAGGCTCAATACCCTCAATACTGGATGGAAGCTGAGTTTGCTAAGCTGACAGTGTGCCAAGCCAATGGTTTTTCTGTGCAGCAGGCAACACAACGCCTTTTACTTTTTGTTGAGCGTGGGTGAAGAAGCAGGGTGGAATCTCTATCAAATACAATAGAAACTGAGATTCTGTGGCAATGAACAAGGAAGTTATTGCTGTAGGCCAGAGAGCAAAAATTCATACCAGGCAATGGATGTAGGGCAGAGCAAAGTTCATGGTTTGGAGAATATGAACAGAAGAAAATAATTTATGTTAACTGCAGGGTATGTCCTAGAGATGGGAGCATGTGGACAGGAAAAGTCCTTCATTCTTTTTCAATCCTAGGACTGCTGCAACAACAATACAATTTTGCTTAACACCATAGCTATATTACCAGAGGGACTGAGAACTAGGAAAGCTTAGAAGCAGCACAGCCATTTTCTCATGCTGAAAGAGTCTTACCATGACCATAGGAGACTGTCAGCAAATAAATTTGGTATGGTATCACTAGGCATGTCAAGGATGGAAGAAAATGAGGCAGGAGACAAATGAATGCATTTACATCTGATTTTGCATCTAAGTTATCAAGGTTTCCAAAGCTGAAAAGAGCCAGCTTTACAACATCCTCACTATCTCTTTGCTCAGAAAACGTCACAGCACTGTTGTTGGAAGTACAGTGCCCATGAAGGAGTTGTATTTGTAGACTGTATTTTCACAAGTCCAGAGGCAAATCAGTCTCACGCCCTTCCCAATGCTTCATTATCACTTGCTTTGGTTGCCTTTTATTCCAACTCCAGCTCCACAGCTAGAACATCTAGTCCACTCCACCTGCCCTGCAACAGTGTACAACATTCCTGAAATGCAACACAATGATGGGACTGAGCCTGCGGGTCCGTGGAGACCGGCATCAGTCCAAGACAAGTTTGTGGCATGCTGGCACTCATCCCACTCTTACATTCCCCCTTCTCCTTCACCAGTGCAGGGGGTTATCAGCTTCAGTGGCAATCTGGCTTGCCACCTGCAGAAGCAAACTCTGCTCCCTGGAGCAGCCCACTCTGCAACTACAGGAGCAACAGCGTGGGTATTAAGACAGAAGTTAGCTGATCAATACTTCAGTTTTGGTTCCAGAAGGACGCAGTTCTGGAGTAGAGTCAACACTACATGTAACTCCAAAAAATACTTCCTAATGAAAAATAAGTCTCATTTAATAAATTAATAAATAAATCAAAGCATCCACTCAGATTCCCCTAAAGCTTTTCCCCATCACTGAAGCATGATGTTCCATATTGCCCTTTGCCTCTTGATATGCTGGGAAGAAAGAAAAGAGAGAAGAACATTTCAAATATGTTTCCTGTACAAAGTCATGTAAGCACTGTTGATATGTATTGCAGATGTGCAAGTTATGTTTGGATACAGATTCCAGTGCCTCACAGCTTTCAGTCATACACACATTGACAAAGCCAGAGTCAAAATAGCTTGGTTTAGTTTCCCACAGCTCCAGTGTCATTCACCCTAACACAGATGATCAGCATTTCTTCGATTCCCAGGCATCAGCAACACTCTCACAGAGCTGAACAATCCTTGTGACAACACAACTTGGGAAGAGAGGATTTCCCAAAAACCTGCACAAAGTTTGGGGGCTGCTCAGTCTCCGTGTATACCTGTCATCAATTTCTTTATCTTTAGGACAGCATAAAACAGCAACTTTTTGGTGATCATATCACTCTCTGCAATGGGCTGTCTCTTTTTCTGCTATGCAGAGCATCAACATGAAAGAGCAAGCGCTTGAGCAGGTGCAGACCAATGTCCCTTGTAAAGAAGATACCACCATCCCCCAGCATCTCTAAAGTTTGTGCACACAATAAAGAACTGCTATGCATTGGTAGGGGGTGGGGAAAGGCAGGAGGACATTTATTCCATGTTGTTAAGTCCTATTTAAGTCCATTGGTTAGGTTTATCAGCAATGGATGGATTCGGGGTAAGGATCATCAGGATAGCAGGATTTAGAAAGTCCCTTATTTCCAGTGTCCTTCCCCCTTTTTATAGTGCCCTTTTCTCTTTTTTTTCCGCAAGTAAATTAAAAATGTTGCTGCAGTATTGCTGACCTCTTTCACATAGGGCATCAAATCTCCAAAGAGTCCCTTAAAGCCCAGTCCTTTCCCAGTGCTGTATCCTATTAGTGCACTGACCCTTTGTGCATCCAGCAGAGCTGCTAACCAAAAATGCCTTTGGAATCTGAAAGCTGTGGCACAAAGGCAGCCCTTAGGTTTGAATAGGGCAGAGTAGAGGATTTATTCCTCCTTGGAGTGAGCTCTTCATGGTATGGGGGTTACAGCAGAGCAGGCAAGGAGAGAGTGAGGGCTCTTCAGCAGACATAATTGTCTTATTAAAAAGGAAAAAAATTGGAGTCCATACCAAGGATTTCCTAAAACAGAGCTCTTACCAGCTGACTTCTGTTGCATAAGCAGCCTCAGACATAGCCAACTTCCCAAGCCTAGGTCGCCATGGGGAGAAAACTCTGGGAAAGAAAAAAATCTGGGTTTGAATATGGATCAGAAGAACAGCAGTCCAGTTGTGTGCCACAGAAGGGCATCCCATTTAGAATTCAATAAAGGGAGTACTTGAAAAACAAAGCGTCTTTCAGGTATTACAGATACGAAAGCTTTTTTGAAACATTCCTTGAACTTAAAAGATGGGAGCAGAGTGCCTAGGAGCTCTATCAAGCTAACTTTTAAATAACTTGGTGTGAATTGGTACAGAAAATAGCTCCTTCCTTCATGTCTCCAAAAGCTTTGAAAAGGAAAGGGAGATATCTACATGCGGAGAGCAAATAGATGTGGTAGATTATCACAGCGACTACTTTCATGAGCATAGCTGGCCCTCAGGAAGAAAAGCCCAGGATGAGATAGTATCCCTCAGTAATGAATTTGCTCTTACACGCCATCACAAGTCAAAGGCCTTAAGCTGACTTATTTCCACTATTACAGGGGAAGACTGATAAGACAGAGACACTGAATCCACTTCCACATCCTGAATGCTTGTTTTTCTTTCCCTTCACCCATCCCACCAATGAATTCTTTATGCAAGATTTTTTTTTTTTTCAAGAAGAAATTTGGGACAGATTCCCATCCTATCATGAACAAGGGATCACAGGAACATAGCTGCGTTTAGCATTTCACTTGAAAGCTTTTGTATCTATAGTTTTGCCTCAATTAAGTTTCTCATTTGATCCCTACCAACCATACCTTGGTCATAGATCATTTAAGACTTCTAATTTCTCTTATCCTTCAATTCAGGTACTTAAGATAGGAAATAAAGACTTAAAGATTGGATGAATACACATATTACAATACTTTCCCTGATCTGCCTTTCCCATTGTTACTATCACCTTCCTTCAACAGGTAACTTGGGAAGCCCTGCCAAATCTTCAGCCAAGTTAACAGGAGGCTTACAATGACACATCCATCACTACCACTGGAGTCAAAACAGAAGTCTGTTTCTCTTCCTTTCTCCACCCCAACACCAACACTTATTTCTGTATTTGACTAACCTACCTGGTTGACTGAGTGTTCATGCCTCAGGAAACAGAGATTTCAGCGTCTGGTCCCTTCCCTTGGTAAAGCCCAGAGGAATCCTGGCTCACCAAATCCCTGAATCACCTTAGGACAAATACCATGAAGCTAATACTGAAAACACAGCACTCAGAAGAGCACTTTGGGTACAGAGGCCTTGAATTTTCTGTAAAATATTTTTAAAATACTGCAAAAAAGATAGGTTTCTTTAATATTTAATCGACTTTGGCAGCAGTGCTTCATCTTCAAAATAAAAATTAAGCATGAATGTTTGTGGATATTTGCAGGTATTTGCTCCCATGAATGCATGGAAAAGGAAATAAAAATGCATATGGTGGCCCCTATGTGATCTAAAAAATTTACTTTTATTGGAAAGTTAACTGCTTTAAGTGGAGACAGGAAAGATATGGATAAAATAATATTGAACGTAATAAAGTAAAAAAAATTGATGCTCTCCCCTCCCTTCTAAGTATTCCTACTATCACCAAAAAGGGTAAACTTAAAAAAAACAGACAGAAGGAGAATTAGATATGCCACTACTATCACAAGCTTAGTATCTTCACAGATCAACACAAAAATCTTTCCTTACCGCTTACTGGTTTCTCTCAGCAGCAGACCTTCTGCCTTTACAGGAAAGGCCTGCCTTTTCCACAGCTCTGTGCTCATGTAAACCTTCTCTTACAAAGAAAGGCTCTGCTCCTTTAGCTGTTCTGGAGTGTTTCAAGTGTCAAAAAGAAAGCGTTTGGACAGTAAGAGTAAGTGACGCATTTTCAGTCTCCCTTTCTTTGCGACTTTTTCTGCTTACATTAGTCAGCCATGAATATACAGCATGTAACATTCATATCATTAATAAAATAGTCTGCCCACATCCTTGGAGGCAGGAAAATAAACCTGGAGCATTGATTTCAAGCTTCAGCTGGAACAGGCACCCAACATCGACTGCACAAAATGAGAGATGAAAGTCAAAGCCTTTGGCAACATGCACACAGCGGTGTCTCCAGCAGACAGCTCCCACCTGGTTACGTTTGTTACCCCAGAACCACAGGACATCACACATTTCCACTGCTCTGGATTGACAGCTCTAGTTCAACAAAATCAGTACCATATCCATAGCTGACTTTGCTTACAAGTACCAACTCTGGCCCACCCCTCCCTTTCAGCCTCCCCTACTGCAAGCACACCTTCAGCAAGCAATACAGCTTCACAGCCACTCTGAGGGACCTAAAAAGCTGTGATCACATTCAGCTTGGAGCATAAAGTTAAGAATTACAGCTAACAAAATTGTCATAGAGATGTTTCGCTCAGGACTGATACAAGTGCAATATAACCCTCAGAGGTCATTTTTCCTCCATTCTGTTTTCTTACTAGGCACTTAAATAATTAATGACCTAAACAAAGGAGAGAACAAGCCCACCTCAAACTTACCTGCTCCTGCACCCTCTATCTAGCAACTCTTCTACTGCAGCTCACCTTTTTGCAGTAAGGTATTTCCTTCATTGCTGGAAAACAGGTGTATGCATTTTTGTTGTCTCAAGGTAAGAAATACACTTGTAGTTAACCTAATCTGAACATGGAAAGCAGAAAGGCAAACTGAGGCCTTTACCAGCATCCACACTGGCCCTAGCAGAGGGCTCCCACCTGACTGTATTTGTTACCCCAGAACCACAGGACTCTTTTTGTTTTGTTTTCAGTGTAATCAGTTCATTTAGGTCAGCTGTAGACAGGCAGCACTGATCTCAGAGTAAAACCAGAGAGCTTTGTTGTCGCTGTATCGCATGACAGGTCATTTGCACCAGTTACCTTGGGGTTAAAAGAAAAAAAAAAAAAAAATAAAATATGTCTTAATCAAGAGCAAAGAACCTGCCTCAGAGCACCTTCTCCTTTCTAGGCTATAGAAAAATAAAGGAAGGGAAAAAGCACAGGTAGAAGCCATAGAAAGGCTGCCAGAGGAGCACCTCAGTGATCAATGCAAGTGAAAAGGACAAGGCAGTTTTCATCACTTTATGGCAGAGCTGGCTGCTGCAATCAGCACTCTTCGGCCTGTCACTGTGAGAGGCCTCGTCTTTGACTCCCTTCCTGATAATTATCCTCTCAAACAGCTCATATCAAATGAGACTTATCAGGTGCTCCAGCTGCACTCAGTCACCATCTTGGTGTACACATCTTATGACGCCTTCTGAGGACAAGCAGGCAGAAGCCAAAAATAGCTTCCTCATCTTATTTACACAACAATCATGAATACTGTAATAAACAAATAAGCTCTGATGAAGCTGCTTTATAAAATTACTTCAAATTTAAATATTTTATCTTCCACCAAGAAGGATAAGCAGAAGTGCTAGCACTATCTTTAAAACAACAACCAAAAGAAAATCATAACTGCTCAATTCTTTATTTCTAATGTGTGTGTGAACATTGATGATAATCAGAAGCATGGAAAAATATTTTTTCCAGCTTTTTTTCCCCCTTCAAGCCTTACTAAAAAGTCTCAATCAAACATGTTTCATTCTTTCCCTAGCTGGCAAAACATATGCTTAGGTTCTACTGGCTAATTAATAAAACTTAGGCAAGCACTTGCTTTGTCTTTTGATTGAAGTGTTACCCTCAAGTCAGAGTGCATAACCAAAAGCAAAATTAAAGTGCAAAGAAGGCAAAGTGAAACAGAAGTGTGATCCTGAGAGTGAAGGAGTTCTCTCTTGGGGGATTTGCTCTGTGTTTTGTCCAGTAAGTCAGATCAATGAGCTAAAGGTCTGCAAGAGAGACAGTGTATGCTGGAAAGCTTCAATTCAGTTCTTATGCTTGATGCAACTTTATCAAGCTTCAACTTCAAGAAATTGATGGGGTTTTTGACCAAGATTTTAGAAACAAGGGGTAGAAGCTCTGATCCACCTGTCCATTCTCATGGGCACCTTGAATTCAGATGACTGACTATGCATGGTAAAGGTGACTGGCCTCACCTCATTGGCTAAATCTCTTCTGATATTGATGTGTTTGGTACCAGGACTGTGGTGAGCAAGTTTCTGTAAAAGACACGGGCACTCCTGCAGCTGGAGAAACCCCATGCTGCACAGACACAGTGGAAATATCACACCAGCTTGGAAGGAGTATCAACACATGATGGTTTCCCAAAAGTTGAAGTCATTAAAGCCATACAATATCTGAAAGTAGCAGATGAACTTGTGGGAAGATCCTAATTTTAATTGTTGGTGGCACTATGAATGTCCTGAAAAGCCATGATTTAAAGGAGACCAACCTGTTTCCCCTCCATGATGTACTCTAAAAATGCAAGTGGACTGGCAGGAATTTGTGGAGACTGTGTTTACAGCAGCTTTCAGCTTTATGCCAGGGAGCAGACATGGAAGATTTCTTTTAGTGGAGCTTGCATGGAAATCTTCTACAAGAATCAGGCCCTAATAGAGGACTCAGGTTCACAAATCACGGAACCATTCATTTCCACTTCGAGTATTTCCCAAAATCTGAAAGACTGAGAAACTGAGCATTGCATTTGCACATTTCTATGCCAGCACAACACAACATATGCTTGACACATCTAGAAACATTATGGTGCTGCTTCAATTTCCTGCCAACCACTACAACTTTCTTTTCTTTCCTGATTTTAGGTTTTGTGAATTGTTTCAGTGAAGGAAGAGGAGGAATAGAAGAGCATTTCAGTACCTGGGAAAAGGAAGTGTTTAGAGGAAAGAGGCAAAGCACGTGTTCTCAGGATCAGCTGGAGGCAGAAAATACCACAGAGCGTGACACAAACTGAGAAAAGATTTTGTACTTGCTTTTCATTTGTTCCCACAACAGATGGGTGCTGGCCTGACTCAAATTCTCCATGAAGTAGCAGTCATTGCATATGCTTCCAGATCCGTGTCAGTCTAGCTGAATGCAAATGCGCCACTAGCCGAGTACGAGTTGAAGAATCAACATAGTGGCTGCAACGCTGATGGTTACGTATCCTCAGAGTCCCAAAAGGTCCTCTCCCTGCTCTCTTCAAGGCTCAAATTGCTTTTGGTTGTCTCTGCCACAAGAAGCACTGGGTTTTAGGTATATAACAGTGTTGATAAACACTTGGTATGCAGTTTTAGGAAGACCACAAATGGAGGATCCACCCTTCAAACATGTTCAGATTTGGGAGACAGTCAAACATCTGAAAGATTTGATCCTTATCTAGACAATTTGAACCATCTGAGCACCACCCAAGTCTGAACAAATGGACTCAACCCCCTAGGGAAAGCCCTTTCTCATGAAATTTTGAGTATTTCCAAGCCTGGCTTGGCAATAAATTAACACGAGAGCAGACTCCCCTGTGGTATTTTGGTATTTCTGATTTCAAACACAGCTGAAAAAGCAGAGCAAGAAGATGAATTTTAATGTATTATCTGAATTCTTAGACATATAAATTAACTTTTTTTTTCTGATGACAAACTCTCTAATATTTTTGAGAACAGGTCCCTTTATCTTGACCTATGTGATGGCTCAGCTTAACTAACTGCTTTAAAGCCTAACTTCTAGGCACAGAGTTCTGGCTTGCTTCAAAAATAAGGGCATCACAACACAAAGCACCATCTCTTCCCTTCTTACAAAGCCCAGAACAGTGGCAGACCACTGCTCAATAGAAGGTAACACTAAGACTCTGTCACATTTCTACAACAAGACGCCCTCTGCCTTTTACGCTATTGGCAAAACAGATCTAGCAAGGCTTGGTGGAAAACCATGTAATCTCAAAGGCCAAAGAGGGACTGTCATCTATAAATCTCAGAGCCAGTTTGAACAAAGTCATAAAAGGCTTAGTCTCACCTACTGAGGAAGTAAAAAAAAATGTGATATTTCTCCCCAAAATATAACAAAGGGGCAAGCAACACCAGAGATTACCACATTCCTCTTGACTGGCTATAAGGGAAAAGCCACATTTTGGAAAAGAATGAGGGAGGGTGGGTATTTATATCCAGCAGCTACAGGAACAGGAAAATGGTATTTTACCCAGAGTCTGATCCCTGAAGAGGCCCACAGTGGCAAAAATAGGATAATTGTAAAATAATAGCTCATGGTGTTCTCACACTTTTTTTTTCCATGCTGCTAAAAGCAATTCACTCAATCAGTAGTTGGCTATCATCAAAATTCCCTCCTTCATCTCTGTATTCCACTTAGGGAGTAGCAAATATAGGGCACTCGGCTCATAACTTTTGTTTTTTTCAAGCAAGGAAATTCTTATAAAAATGAAATAAGCCTCTGGTTTAATGGCCATCAACTGAGCACAATAGCTATGCTGGGAACAAGAGATCTTGAAGAAATTCCCTCCATGACTATAGGGCTGATTCTCTCATATTAAATGATCATGGCGTGATTCCAGATGCAGAAAAGCCAACTCCTTCAGGATGGTTTGTTCTTGATTTTAGCTAATCCTCCCAGACTACAGAGTATTCTGTAATAAACTGATCAGCAAAGGGGCTCCCAGGGTGCAACACCCCACATCTCAAAACTTGGATCTGTACCCAGTCACGCAAACTGGTCTAATCCTACGAAGGCGCACGTCCGTGCACCCACTGGTAATTTCCAGAAAACCTTTACCATGGATGTTCTGGGAAAGCAGTTATCTTGCATCTGCAGTTTCTTTTTTCAGCTGGTCTTCATAATCAGTTGGCTTCCCTGTACCCCTGTTGATCACAGTCAGTATTTCTGCACGATCTACAAGACTGCTTTAACCTGGCAGGAGTCTGGACATTTTCTACTTTTTCCACAGACTCCTTGACAAAAGGTCATTCTTCCCAAAATATACCAGGGTGACCCAGACTCAAAATAATTCAGGACCAAACCATCTCATTAAAAACAAACAAGACAAGTTAAAAATAGAAAGAAAAAGTAATTTTTTTTCGTTTGGTTTTTTTGTTATAAACACACCCAGCAGGCACATCTGCTAAATCGAGGCTAGAGAGATTCAGTTTGGGCCTATACAGCAAAAAACTTCCTGCAGTTACAAAGATCAGGTCTAGTACAGAAGTTATGTCTTCAGCCTGTCAGTAGGATAGCTTCTCCTTTCTGAAGCTTTACTCTGTCTCGTTGAAATAACTGTAATTCTTCTATTTTCTCCTGCAGTTTGCAGGGACCAGATATTCCTCCCCTCCTCTCAAACCATTCTGTGACATTATTATGCACAATCAGTGTGTTGTGCTCCATCTCAAAGTCAGCTGAGGTCTTTGAGGATTAAGAAAAGGTGCAAGGTAAATGTTAGATATGTTATTATTACTTTAATTGCATGTCCATCTACTAACAGCTCCTCATTGAAAGCATTAATTTAAAACTGGATCCTACCAACTTCCTGCTCCAAGCTGCCCATGGCCTTCCAGATTTTTCAGGAAATTCATGGAAGCCTGGGGAAATGGGGGACAATCTTGGACCACACAGCAAATATTAATGCAGAGAAGAAAGGACTCTTCTCAGAACTAGCACCCTGGTTTTGTGAATCCCACATATTTTATCTCTTAACATACTCCCTCACTCTTTAAAAGCCCCAACAGCTGAAACGTGTCTAAAGCAAGGGATTCCTGGAGTCAGGTCATTCTTCCACCAACAGCTCCCAATACTGCCAGCACAACACACCAGAGCTGTCAACATTTTACCTTTCCTTCCCTACTCCCTCCATGACAGCCCACCAAAATAGAACTGTTTCTGACAAGCCACGAAAAAGACCATGCCAATGGAGCAAAACCCCTAACTGGGGCACCAGCCAACAGTCCCAGAATTATCATCTGACCAAGCTGACATGCATTTCATTTGAGCTAGCTAAGTTTACCCATAATTTGCAAACATTCTCAATTCATAAATCAGTAATGATTCAGAAGTGATTATTGCTGCATTACATCATTTTCTAAGAACAGCATCACAATGCAGCTGCTTGCTACATCTGTGAGTATTTTATGGATACTATCCATAAGTCAAGGAAAATATTTTCTGCCAGGGCCCACCAATTATTAACTGCTGAGGGAGTAAAGGTAAACTAAAATGAGCTCTGCTTTACCCTTCACCTCTTATGAGTTACATTTCTCTCTTCTTACAGCTCTGAGTGAGAGGAGCCTGGCACACCCTTTGAAACAGTTCATTTGAATTTCCATCTCCAAATCCATCCTTTCGAATTTGGCACAGTGGGAAGATTCTCTGTAGAGGTGCAATGCGAGTTGCTGCAAATCAGGACTCAGGTGCTTGGCAGGTATCTGCATCCAAAGTTCAGATAACACCTGGCCATATGGGATAGAATGATGATTCTCTATCATAAGTTCAAGAGAAGAAAAAATGCAGATACCTAGACAACAAGTAAGCAGCAGATTTACAGATGCCACTGGGTCTTGAAACCCTGCAGGAGGCAGTGAAGCAAGCAAGTCTCATGATGTGGTAAGGGGGCAATCAGCTAATGTAGCTTGCAGTATCTCTTTTTTCTTGCTTTTGGATAATTTGGTCTTCCTATCAAATATCTTAGTAGTCGTTGCTGAATGAAATATTTGAGGTTTTAAGGATTTTGCTCTAAACCATCACATGATTTGCATGTCTTTTTGAGGTTTATCTATGTAATCTAAAATTGGCAATTTTTCTTTCAGAGGTTCTAATACTTCTGGAGACAAAATCAAAATTATGCATGTACTTACGATTACAAACAAAGCTGGCATTACACAACTGCAAGTCTGGAGCCAAGAGAAGAATGGAAACTCCCTAAACCAAAGATGATTTTAAAAATTAATTCCTTTCAATCACACAAGATCTGGTGCATCTCAGGTTGCCATTTTTCCACCTGGTCCTTCTGCTTTATGTCCATTCCTTGTACACTGACATCCATTGTCCACTGCTCAATCCTTGTACATCTGCCCATGTATTTAGGCTGCCATTAACATCATGAAAGAGACTAGCTGGAAGAGACACACTCCAAGGAAAGCAAAGCCAGAACATGCCCGTTCTCTGCAGCTAAGTGCACCATGCTGCCAGCACATCTGCTCCCCATCAAGCCAGCAAGCATCAAGGTTATTTTGGGACCTGCACCTACATGAGATGGTGGCACAGAGCACCAGCAGTATGAAATACAGGGAGGACCATGTAGCTGAAACCTGCAATTCAGGGATCAGCTAGCACCAGGACAACTAACCCCTGCAGAAACAGAAGGCAGAAATGTAGTCACGGACATGAGCCCCCATGAGGTACTAGTCCCTGATGCACTGAAGTGGAGGAAATGGGCACAAAAAAGCGCCATAAAGAAGGACCTTGTAGTGACACCACAAGGTCCTTCTGTCAATTTTGGCTGTGCCTTAATTGAGGCAAAGCTTCCAACAAGAAAACATGATGTGCAGGACTTCAGGCCATTGAGGAACAGCCATGGAGGGAGCCAGGGCTGCTCTCTTTGTCCCTCTCCACGGAAGAGAGGTTGCGGGCACCTTGAAAGTTGCCTTTTCCTCGGGAGAACAGACAAAGCCTGCCACCAGGAGCTCTTTCGACCCTCCGTGAGGGGCCTGGAAAAGGGGAGAGGAGCATGTGATGCTGGGGATCAGCTAAAAGGCTCTGCGTGAGGGGGGACAAGGAGAGCTCAGCATGGAGCAGCCATCCCCCTAGGTGTGGGAGGACACTCAGGCTGAGCAGTAGATGCCTGTTGCCTTCTGGCAGGCAGAAGACCTGCTTTAAAACACCCACACTTTCCTTTTGTTACTCCTTCTATAATTTATTTGCCATGGGGGTAGGGAAGGCTGTGGTCAGGTGCAGCTTTCAGGGAGGAGCCCATCCCTGGTGCGCACTCAGCCTCTGACAGCATGAGGAATTTACACCCCATGGTGAGGAGGGGCTGCTGCCTGGCTCCCTGTGGCAGTGAGCGCTGCTGGGTGCGGGGCACATGCACCCTTCTGCAACATTCCCAATTCTTCACCTGAGCACAGAGGTGTTTAGGGGTAGTAGGTACCTTGTGTGCTCAAGTGCCACAAACTCATCCCCAGCCTCAAAGTACCTGGCAGGTACAGTTTGAGCCCTGTCTGCCAGCAGGGTCACCACCTAGTAAAACAGAATGAAATATGGCTTCTGATGGGGGAGGGAATTGCAGGGAGACATGTCAGAATACCATATCTGACAAACACTTAACCACCTCTCTAAACAGAAAAATGGGAATTCCAGGGAAAGTTTAGACTGGCTATTAGGGATGATTTCTTTACCAAAAGGGTTATCAAGCCCTGGAACAGGTTGTCCAGAATGATCATCCCTGGATGTATTTAAGAGATGTGTAGATGTGGTGGTTAGGGACATGGTTTAGTGGTGGACAGTGCTGGGTTAGCATTTGGATTCAATGATCTTTGAGGTCTTTTCCACTCAAAGTGATTCTATGATTCTATGAATTGTGGTCCCTAAAGCTGCAGGGGGCTTCGCCCTCTTCCTCCTAGAAGTTTGCTCTGTCTCTTCCATGACCAGAGAAGTACCCACGGGCTCCAGAGCACACCCAAACATCTGCACAGTGACATAGCCTTCACCTGCAAGAACACAGTCCTCCCTCAATAGAAACCTTACTCATTTCTGGTCTAACATCCATCCCAGCAACAATGCTACTACTAGAATTATTTACTTCATGGTGAAATCAGTAGAGACTACACTCAGAGAAACAAAGTAACACATCCTGAAACATGAGTACCTTAAACTTTAGTAAAGTTCAAGTCTCAGGCCCTTCTGCAAAACTTCACCAGCACAAGACACACGACCACCAAGAAAAGCAAAAAGAGTAGAAGATACCCAAGGAATAAAAATGCTCCTTTAGGATCCATCATCAACAGCTTTTCACATCCCTCAAATTTCCCTAAGGGCTACATCCCCAGCCAAGATCCTGAGGGTGGAGTGAACAGTGGAGGCAGCACCTGGCTGGGACCCAACCCTTGGAAAACACTTGGGGTATGCTGGTCTCCATCCACAGCCTGACTCCTGGGAAAGCTCCGATTTTCCAGCAGGTGATATTTTAACAGCACGTTGAAACTGTATGCAGAAAGCAAGTGTTCTGCACTGTTACTTACCCAGATACTGAAAACACAAGTTCCCCCATGCCTCCCAAAAATATGTCAACAACAGAATAGTCCCCCTGTGAAACCAACAAAACTAGCACTCTCCATGAAAACATGAACTGATTTGGAAACTGTTTAAAACTTCAGTTTATATAACTACGTTACGTTATTAGAGCCATTCTGTATGTCAAGATCTGATCAGATCACAGTACCTATCAGCTGCTGGATAGTCTGATTTATAGGTTACTGTTCACAGGCACATAAAAATAAATACTAAGAAAATACTCAAATAAGCTCTGGATTCTATGTATTTGAAATTTAGATGCCAACCTAAATAAAACCTTGATCTAGCATGAATTTATATCCGTTCTATTGTCTGAATGGTCTTTCTGTTCATCACCTCAGCAGAAGTATGACTTTCTTTTTTTTTGAGGCATAGTCCAAAAACATACAAGTCACAGTTCTACCATTGCACCCTGGACCATAACAGTATATAAAATAAAATAGTTTCCATTTGTTTCCACTGGAGAAAGCATCCTTTCTTCTTTTTTGCCAGTCTTCACACTCAAATGGCTTATAAAAGCATTACAGCTGCTGGTTGACTAAGAATTATGCACTAGTTTCCTAAAATATCCTGGGTTTTTTGACACTTCTCATTTTCACTCAGTTGTCTATCACAGACTTACTTTTGGGGCAAGGAACACCTTTTAATATCCATTTAGAACCAAGACAAACAGAGGCTCAAGGCGGGTGGATTCACGAGGGTCCACTGCAATATGAACAGCTAACAGCATAAACCTCTGCCAGCTGGCATGTACAAAAAGTAGGTATGTCACACTAACAAGTATCAGTTGGGGTCTTCATCCAGGGAAGCATGCCAGCTATTCACTTATTTATTTAAAAAAAAGTGTTTTATCACAAACAGTTATTTATTAAAAAAAACCCCCAAAACCTATGTTATCCAAGAAGTAACTGAAAGAGAAACTTGGAGGAATGGTGCTTAATTCTCACAGAACAAGCCTGTAAGAGAAAACCAGTTATAACCCTGGAAAGTCTCCTAGTAAGGACAAGGGTACAGCAAAACCACTGCACTTGACATGACAGGAAACAAGCAGACAAAATTACTAAGACGGCTCCTGCACTCAGCTCTGATGAACTGTCACAGGGGAGGTCAGGTCATCCTGTAGCCAACAGCATGCCAATAATTTCAATTAAATTCCGGTGGAAAAACTTAACATCCGGGCAAAAAAAAAAAGTTTCCTTCAGCTATTGTTTCCTTTCCAAAGATCACTCCTTCAGCTAAAAGCACAGGGAAGAGGAAAGAAAGAAAGGGACTGAGTGAATAATGCTCCATGACTAATAGCCGTGGTCTGACCAGTCTGAAACAGCTTCAAGTACCCATGACCTTTCGAAGAGCCACAAGTTAGATGCCAAGTAAAACGCATAACACAAACCCTCACACCCCCTTCCTTTTATCAAATGGGCGTCGGGGTGAATAAGCTGACAAAAACAGCATGGAAGTAATCTGCTGAGTAATTCCTCTAATACTCCACCGTGGGTTGGCTCTGAGAGTTTGAGGCACACAGCTAAGAAGGCGCTGTGCTGACTGTATTTCAGATGACAAATTCTCATTAATCACACACAAATACTACGCACTGTTCCACAGCTTACACAAATGTTCTCCTGAAGCAGCACTCGAGTCATTAACAAATCGCTGAGCCCTCCCATATATCTCATTACACAATTGCTCCAAGAGGACGTGAAAACTCTCACCCAACTACTCCATGCATCCCACTCCCTGTTGTCATCCTGTGGGACTTCACTCAGTGCATGCATTCCCCAAGCCATTTAAAGGTCTTCAGGATAATTCTGCTTTCAGGGGGTGGCACACCAGTTAACTGCTGAGGGGCTGCTTTGTGTGTCTCTTCTGCTGAGCAACACAAATCTGCCCTAGCTGCAGCATCATTAGATCAAGCTTGGCAAAAGCAGATAATTGCAATAACAACATCCAACCCTTAACAGAGTATTTTAGCACTTTTCATGAGCAGACCTTAAAGAAGGTTACCTAAAGTGTTCAGAGGGATGCAATATCTTCTGTGGCTCTTCCCTTCAGATCATCAGCACACAGGAAGTCCTTCACATCTTTCAAATTGCTGGCCCATGGAGACATATTCCACTAAAGCAATGCATTCCAGTCCTGTGTAAATGGAAATGTAGTAATTCCAGTGAATATAACTTTTCAGCAAACAGTAGACAAAAATCCATTATAAAATTATAATTAAAAGAGAAGAAATAATTCTTAGGACAGAGTTTGAGTATTTTTCAACTCACAGATTATATAGCAGTCCTAGTTATTATTCCAAGACTTAGTTTAGCATTTAAAGTTTCATCTGTTTTTATTCCAAAATCACTTTTAAGGCATTGAGCTTGACCTATTAATAGCTACATTAGATGATCAGAATTGCACAAAATGCAGTCATATTTCTTGAGTAGACAAGTACACAATTCTGGTACAAATACTGAATTTCACTGAAACATTTCTTGAAACAATAAATGTCAGAAAGCAATATGATCCATCCTACAAAGAAAAAAAATACTATGCTGATTTCATTTTGAACACACACTAACAAATTCTCAAATAATTGCATGATCTGAACAAAAATGCACATCATTAACTACAACTAGTTACCAAAGGTAACTCACTAAAACTTAATGAAAAGTGCTCAAAACTCCCAAGTATATCATTTGCTAGCTGTAACAACTCACATTTGAATAGATGCCTAAGTATTATTTAACCAGCACTCAAGTTGAGAACATTTTCTATCTTGGGGGAAAAGCAGCTTGGGCTAAAGCAAGAACTGTGATATGATTGCCATTCAAACCTTTGGGGAAAGTCTGGCAGTGCATCCAAAGTTCACGCCTAGCACACGCTTATGTAAGTCAGAATCCTAAAATCTGGATGTAACAACTGAAACGTAGGAGAAATTCAGATTTCAGGCCATCCTTATCTAGAGAAAAACTTGTTTATAATCCTGAGCAAAACTCTGGACTCTAAAACCGTGGAAAGGCACTACGTGAAATTCATGCAGCTACAGAAATGATTATAGAGAAAAAAAGCAGATCTTTGAGGTACAGCCTGAGCAATGAAGCCAAGACCACTCCAGTCCTGGGGAAAGCTTAAGCAACAAGCCTACCTAAAATAACATGATGGCAGCACAATAAACTGCGGGGACCCCCTCAATTGCAAACTCGTGGACAGGAATAAGAAGCCACGGATGAGAACAAAAGAGGGGCAATGAAATGAATGTCTTAGGCACTGACAATTCTGAAGATGAGAGGTGACAGGAAAGATTTTGAAGAGAGAAGTAAACAGAGTGGAAGTCACAAACAGGAGAGCTGACAGCCAGAAACTGTTTGGATTTTAAATGAGCTCAGTGGACAGAGAAGGGGAAAGATCATTGAACTGTTACCCATGAATGACAAGGATGGAAGTGGAGCACTGTGAGAAAGAAGATATCCAGCATATTTGGCAGCAATAGCTTTAGGAGGGTCTTGAATGGGGACACAGTGGCAACTGATCCTGCTTAGTCTCTGACATGTATCAAAGAGGGAGATGGGGATAAGTGGAAAATTGTCCATCCTAGCAGGAGAGATGAAGAAGAAAGAAGCACCAGAAAATTCAGCAAAGAAAAGAGAGGAAAAACCCTTGGGCATGTGCAGAATTGCTGATGAAGTGTTTACTGATGAGTGGTGAAAGAATCTCATCATGTCAGCTCAGCGAGCTGGGAAAAGCACCTCAAGACTGAAAAGGGGCAGAAACAGTCCCTAGCACAAAGGCAGCAAAAATGAAAAAGGACCTCAATGCATTCTTCAGACAGCATTTTTAGTATAGTGTGGGGAAACTGACTGAGGGGGGATGTTGCAGAGTCCATAGGGGATATAGAACCAATTCCTTTTTTCCTGGTCTGCAAAAGATGTTTCTTTCCCACCCAGCCCAAACATCACCTTCTAAACTTAAGATTAACCCTCGAAATATTTGGGTAGGACATCAAGGATCTAAAGAACAAGAGAACGTAAAAAAACTTGTGCAGTGTGGCTTAAAGCCTTTCTAAATCCATAGGAAAGGTCTCAGCAAACAACTGCTAACAAAAGCTAGCAACAGCCAGAAGCACATGCAGTGCTCCAGCTGACCCACCATGCAGTGTTTGCTGGAGTCACACACATATTTCTCAGATAACATTCGCCAACAGGTTTCACACCCCCTGTTTGTCCCTCCCCTCAGAGTAATTTCAAACAGACCCCCAGAACATGGATCTCAAACAGGAGGGCTGAGACCACCAGTCTCAGTTTTCACTATAGGTACTGTAACACATTTTGCAGAGGAAGAGCCAGGAGGAGCCCCCTCAGCTGCCACCAGGTCATTAGTACAGCATGACCACACCAAACCTTTGGGTTTTTTGAAGTGCATAAAAACTGCCCTGCTCTGGTGCTGCTGGGCCTGTGATTATTCAATAGAGGATGCTACTGCTACTGGGATTGAGTAATTCTGAACCTTGCTTACCTAGGGCAAGACACGAGTAAGCAGTCAGTGAGACAGGAAGGGCAGGGCTGGAGGGAAGAAAAGAGCTCTGGTTTCTCTAACAAGGATGCCTAGGTGTTAGCTGCTACATATGAAAACTTGGTTCATGTTAGTCTGCTAGAAAGGTCCAAGGGCATCAAACAAGATAAGGTATCTGTAACTGCAGCCATACTAAAATGTCTGTGCTGAGGCACCTGAACATGCCCCACAAGCTGCACTGAGCTGTTGCAGTTAAGTTTTCTTCTATCTTGACAGAGTCTGCCAACCTCTCATGGCACCCCATGTTCACCATCGGGCAGGAACCACCTCCATCCAAAGCCAGCAAACCCCACCCCTGAGCAGCCCAGGGGGCTTGCCAGACCCCATGCCACAAGGTGCTCCATCCTCCTCCCTGTCACAGGGGAGCTACTCTTTGCTGAGCTAGGGAGAGCAGGTACCTTTTCCATATATAATGAAGCCTCTCAGCCTTATATGCATTAGGGACCCTGTAAGAGGAGAACTAGAAAATGCAAGGTGGTATTGTATTGTATTAATGTCACTTAATGGTAACTGTCAATGATCGTGATGGAATAAATATGGAAAAGGAAATTACTGTAATTGATTGACAGTCTGGAAGCTTCCACATATGATCTAATGAGAGAGACCTGTGAGAAGCTGCTGCAGTACAGGCTATTAATGCAAATCATATGCACCATGCCTGCTCTCTGAATTATGCAATGCCATGTGAATGTCTAATCTGTTTCACCAGGCTTGTCTCTATCCAGAAAGAATATTCTGCTGACATGCTGATTAGTATATTAGGGGAAGTTTAGAAGTTCAGTGCTAGAGTGGGGCCATCACAGTGCTATTAATTTAGTTCAGAACAAAACAAACAGGTCTGTAAAGCCATCAAAATCACTACATAGGTCTACAAGATAAGTTTGTCATGGCTGATGGGAATTTGCAGGAATGTCTTGTGATACATGGTAGGAATTAACAAATAGATTAGGAGAGTATTGCTTTTCTAGGAAACTACTGTTGAGAACTCAAGAACTGAAGGCAAGGCAAAAGGCTTAATATAACTTCATGATATGTCGCACGGATTTCCAGAAAGAACATCGTTATGACAGAAACAGGCGGGAAATTTGGAAGTGGTAGTTGGCATATTCATGTTGCAGTAGTGCTATAGACACACAAGCTAGCATGTAAACGTGTTGGAAGATGGTGTCTGTCCCCAGGTTTCTGGGCTAATGCCATTGTATTTTCCCTCTAAAAAGTATACTTACATCAAATGCCATTTAGATCAATGTTGGAAATTATTTTGATGGAGTCATCTTGGTCCCCGGGGACCATTTGTCCTTCATTCAAAGCACTAACACAATTAGCACCACGGTGTCTATTATAGGGAAGCACAGGTCTGGACCACAGGAGACCTCACACAGTTTCAGATTAAGCTTGGGGATGTGAAGAAAGATTGCATACAGCCTCCTATGCCTGCGCTGGCTGTCTTTCCTGCATTTCCACAAAAGTAAAAATCATTCAACTTCAACAAGAAATTGAGAGAAGGCACTGTGATGTGTGTAGGATTCATCACTACTTTCTAAAAATAGCCATTTTACAAGTCTGCAACCTAAACAATAAAGCCAAAATTTAGCCCTGAGTCATTCACTCTAGCTAAAATAAACACTTAAAACAACCATTTTGCCACAATATTCTTTGCATCAAAGGTTCTAAAAAAACCGTAGAGAGCCCATTAATCCAGCAACAAAAGTAAAAAAAAGAAACAAAACTGAAGAACAGCTTTGTCTCAAGACAAGTGTTGTTCTCTTATTATGCCAACAAAGTCCTGACCCTGTGAGACACCTTGGCCTATAATACCCACCTAACACCTGCCAGGAGACAGGAAGGATTCATTCAGGACAACTGCAAGGACATGGAGGGCCCAGGACAAAGCCAGGCTTTTCAGGTAAACCAGTGCTGAAGGCACTTGCCTCAACTCGTGTAAGGTCAAGAAGAGCCTGGTCATGAGAGGCCCCAAGGCACCTCTGGACCTCTTACAGGACAGACACCATGCAAATGATCCTCAGGATCCTCTGCACCTCTCCAGAAGTCCATACTGGATCTCTGTTTTCCACCAGTTTGTCTGCAAAGCACAATAACAATAAACCTCCTCTTTTGTGCAAGTGCTAAGATTTCATAGAGTTATTACTTGTGCAGGGACATTACAAAACAGACCCACTACTGCCTATGCTTTATGGCACCTGGATATGCCTAGAGACAGATGCTGACAGCAGAGCCAAAGAGATCTTGAACAAAAGTACAAGGAACAAGGCAGGGTTTCATATCTGGCAAGTCAGCACTGGGGCAGCAGGGAACCCTGCATCACTATAACATTCCATACTCTTCTAGGGGAAAGCTGTCCACAGCCCCCCTGGATTCAGGCATTGTTACTTTATTGGGGTTTCTGCAGTGCCACGTGACAGCAAAGTCTCAGCCACATCGGCCGTGCAAGCACAGCACAAGGCAAGGGAGACCTTGACCTGAAAGACCTGCAAATACCCCAGCGACCCCCTAGTAGAGGACACTCGTTTTCTGAGCTGGGTGCAGTGATCAGCTCTGAGGATTTGCATTTGGGCAACACTTTTGCAAGGAGATGAAAAGCTGCCTTCATCACACAAGGAGCCTGTAGGCAAGGAAAGGTCCAAGCCAATCACCGAGCATTCGGGCTCAGCCGGGCCCTGGGTGCAGGGATCCCTGCTTGCAGCCTGGGACTCGGCAGCATCATGGGTCGCTTCACACCCAACCCTAATGGACTGCAAGACGTGTCTTTGAGGGGAAATCTCAAATCTTCTCCCCTCTGGGATAAATGCGTTTGGCAGCCAGTGATTTTAAATCCCTCCACAGTGATTTCAGAGAAGAGATAATGAACGTTTGTAAGCTCTCAAGAAATCACTACAATTTCCTGGCAGCTACACAGCTCCCAAGGAGTTTGCTGGCACCCTGGGACCTGCAGATCCCCAGCTGGGACAGGAACATCTACATTGGCACAAACCATTTCCCTGGTTTTTCCCCTTTTCATTACTGCCTCACCTCAGAGGTTGCTTTGGTAAGGCAAAGATTAAGGACGTTTTGATCAGACTTGCCTTACTAACAGAAAGGATTAACTCTCCATGACATTTTGATGTTTTGAATCCACACCACAGAAATTTATTAACTTTTGTTGGGAGGTTGAATTTGTCTGGGAGGGATGCACAAGGCACGAATGTGGAGGGGTTTTGGAGGAAACAGAAGGCTTCTCTAGTCTTGGAGGAGTTATTTGCCACCCAGGGGCCAACACTCAGATTTTTGCAGAGATTGATATTTTCAACCTGTAGAAACACTCTGAGGGAGAAACTGTGTGTGTGCATTTTCAGCATTCATGATTTCACTATTTTACTTGCAGAACAGTCTGAATCTCTCTGAGCTCACTCAATGCAAAGTTTGCTTTCGGGCAGGATAGGCCAGAAAGGCAAAACCTGGGTCCAGATTTCAATTGCTCCCAAAAGTACAGGCACATGAGGTCTCAGACTGCTGTGCAGCAAGTAGCCAGCTGTGAATTAACACTTCTGACACTGCAGCATGCTAAGCTGCCATGGGAAAACCAATCCTATACCTTAAAGCACGTGGCACGCCACTCCACAGAGCCTGGTAATGAAGGAGGACGGTATTAACATTCCAATCAAAACATCCAGGAGGAGGAAAAGGAGAACTGGTTCTTCCAGTGTCAACTCCAATTACGAGGAAATAGAAGCCACAGATGAGAAATAGGAAGCATCTGTATGTGAAAGCATATTTAGCTTTGAAGCTGGTATGGGAATATTGGCTTAGTCCTTACTTTCCCCAAGTGTTATGTCATCTCATGTGTAATGTTGACACTTACAAGGATTACTTATTAAATAATTCCTTTACAAACAACAGGGAATAATTCTGGCCTTTGATATAGACAGATTATGATCTCAGATGCTACTATAAAGATCTTATATTTGTCTTAATAGGCTAAGCACATTAAGAATCAGGGAAGAAAATACATGAATGCAAAATATGGAAAGCAAACCAAAGAACAGGAAAATCAGAAAAGCCATGCTGAGCCACAGGTTTTAGTACCTGACAAAGGGAAATTATTAAGAAATTAAATCAGTCCACACCAGTCTTCAATTCAGTAAAAACAGTGTTCTATGCCAATCTGGGGAAAAGGCCTTTTTTTCCCTTTTATATTAAACAGTTCTCCATTTTGGGACTGCAAAGGAAAAAGTGAAAGGTTTTAAGAACAGCCTGCAGATGTCTGATTAACCTGACACTGCCCTCTGGTCAGGCACAGCCAATTCCCAATTACCTACAGGTGCTTTATCCAGGCTGTCGATGAAGTCTGGCAGGATGCAGAGGCTCCCAGGCCAGCTCTGTATGGGTGCAATGTTCCACATACACTGCCATCCTGCTCCTGCTAGTCCTGGAGCCCTTTAGACTGTTTCAAACAGCACAGAGCCAGAGTTAATAAGCTTTTTTGGGCCTGAACTGGCTCTCTGAGGAGCTAACCTGGATACTGCATATCCAGGAGCACCAGAGGAACACAGCACGTGGGCACCCATCACCACCTCAGGCTCCCAAGTGCTGTAAGCAGATCAGGGGTCCAGACCAGTGACTTCCCCGGGGCTGTTTGTCCCAGGAGGGCTCATTATTCAGGCAGAGTGATGGAGGAGCGCAAGCCCACCAAGCTCAGACCCTCACACCCTACCCAGGCTGCTGTGTCCATCTGCACGTTGCAGAGTGCTCAGTAACTTCCCCACCATCTGGGCCTTCCAGAACAGAAAATAAAGAGCTGGCCATTACCTGTGCCCTGAGTGGCTTGTGCTGCAGTCTCTGTCACAACCAACTGAGTGCCACAAGTCAGATCTCCGCTGAAAGAAAGTCTGAATTCCACGTTC
Organism: Falcunculus frontatus; assembly: GCA_013398115.1. Lineage (NCBI taxonomy): Eukaryota > Metazoa > Chordata > Aves > Passeriformes > Falcunculus > Falcunculus frontatus. The sequence continues at coordinate 2,758,091 of VZRV01005432.1, forward strand.
AAATCAGGCCTGAAATAGAGCTGCATTTGCTGTGTCAGGAGAATCCGGACCCAGTATCATGGTCTTTCTCTGGAAATCTTTCTGCCTGGAGTCCTGAATGGGCAGAATCAAGGGATCAAATTATCCTGCCTGTTAACAGCACACCTTGGCTTCAGGGAAATTGTACTCACGGTCACCTTGGCCCAACCTTATTTTTTTCTTTCCTAAAAACAAAAACAAAAACAAAACAAACAAAAAGACCCCACCAAAAAAAACCCACCAAAAAAAAAAAAAACAGAACAAAAAACCCCCCAAGAAACAACATAACCTTTCACTAGGACATTTTTTCAAGCTGTCTCCATTGGAGCATCTGCTGTAACATGCATGGGAGAGAATGAATCCTTTAGAAAAAAGGTGAAATAATAATAAAAAAAGAAACAGCACTAATTTAATTTGTTTTCTTAAACGACAAATCCTTGTACTTGTACGTGCTTGAAGTAAATAAGGCATTAAAGCTGTGAAAATGCATTCAGGCCCTTCAGTAGCACTTCCTTCAGAGGAATGAGAATAGGAAAGGCCCTTTTCATACTGTCCCATTGTCCCAGCCAGCCCTAGGTGTTCAGCCCTGGAGCTCCAACTAGCAGCACAGTATGGGGTTACCCAGGGCAATGAACGACAAACAATTTAAAACTTTTCCATAAATCTGAAAAACAAAGAGGCTTTTTATCTCTGCACTGAAAAGCATAAAGGAGCAGAGCCTCCATCCCCAGAGCCCAGTGCACTGGCGTGATCAGAGCAATCAAGCTGATGGTCTGACAGCAGACCTGCAGCAGGCAGCCCTGTTCTTACAGCAAAGAGTAATCACTCAAGAAATCCTTCCCAGTTGCCTGCTACAAAAGGGGAGACCTTTCCCTCCGAACCCCAGTATCCTTCCTGCTGGCAAAAGCATGCTGCTGCTTCTCCTGCTAGCCACACCTTCAAGAGGCATAGGTCCCTCAAACCCTAAAGGTCACAACAATATGACAAAGGCAGAATAGAGCCCACTATTAGCCTTTTCCTGAGCATTAAGGAGCAGCTCTTGCTCTATAATAAAAGAAATCAAGCCAGAAACACTTTTTAAAGCAGTGAGTGGAATAGCAAAGTGAGAAGAACTTTTTTCGAACCTAGAGAGTGGCACAGAGGAGAGAATAGAGACTGAAATGACTGAAAGCCTGCAGAACATTTTATAAAACAGTTATTTCTTCCCCCAACAATGGTACTCTGTCCCTGACATGAATCAAAAATGTCACAAGGCAGTTTGGTGAGGCCGCATGTGAATGCTGGGTATTGAGCTGCAGCAGCTGCAGGCAGACTTTGTGGTTAACCCTGTGAGACTTTCACTGCTACAGCTGGCTTCGATTCTGTCACCGCATCCAAGCGGCCGCTCCTTCCCACTGCGCTGCTGTTAAAAATAATCACAGCCTTATCAGTGTCTGCATTTCATTCCACTGCAGGCATCACAGGACCAGCTCAATGGCAAAGATGTCAAATTAGGAGATATATCTGTATATACAAACTACATACAGGCCTTCTGTCTTTTAAAACTTTACATTTGGGCTGTTAGGTTTCTAAAATATACAAAGCATAAAGTGACCTGAACTCAAACGTGTGCTTCCACAGGAAGCATCAGTTCAGTCTACAAAATCTTCAAGAGGAGGATAAATCATCTTTGCCTAAGGAACACTTCTCCCTACACCACTTGGAAGCCTTCTTTCTGACACCAGTACTAGGAGATCTGTTGCCATTCCTTCACAATCCCAAGCACAAAGATGGGCTACGCACTTGCATTTTCATCTCCATGGTATCCAGCTCTACAACAGGACACTCTTCCTAAAACCTTCAGCATAAGTGATGAAAGCTCTCTGCTTCTGCAATGCCAACAGCAGAAACCAACAAGGCAAGGCAGTAAAGATCAATAATAAGTGAAAAACAAATATTTTGTCTCAAGTGTCATGAAAATTTCTGCAGATTTTCAAGCTACTGTTAGAAGCCTATATTATTTTCAACTCACCTTATATAGATTTTGCTTCCTCACAACATGCTTTCCCTGAAGAAAAAGGGTAAGGAAAAAACAGAGCTGAAAGGAGAGGTGCCATTATCAAGAAACAGAAGCCTAGTTGGTATTAAAAGTTTCAGTTCAAAAAGAAATAATCTTTTTAAAAGTTACTATTTAGCAATCTGTAACCAGCTTCAATCATGATATCTTTCCCAAGAAATCAGTTTAATAGAGGTCTTGACTAGTATCTTTAAATACTCTCAGAATTGCTCTAGTGACTCAGAAGTAAGCCCCTCACGGAAAAAAACCAAAATACAGAATTGGTTTTAAAGTCTAATCAAAACAACTCAGTTTAGTGCAGTAAGTTGTGTGCACTTCTATTCACCAGCACAAGTCTTTGCATAGTGATTAGTTTCATTAGAGTTACAGGCTACTGCAAGGGCGGTGTATTGGACCAGACGACTACTGTATTTGATTGCTGTGGGAGGAAAAAAAAAAAAAAAAAAGAGAGAAAACTTAAAATCTTGCATTTCTTCATGATTTACATACACACAGGGATTTACTTACTGGGTCAAGCTTTATGCACTTGCATCAGCATAAGCCCACAGCCAGGTTAACTAAGTGGAAGATCTGTTCACTACAACAGAAGTGTTTTAAAACAAAGGCCTTATACTCCCCAATCTGGGATATTTGCAGGAAGTTCTGCTGGGGTCCTACTTGCTGATTGTGTGAATTTTTCCTTACAGAGCAGGCTTGGCCTTCCATAGAAGGAAGGCTGCAGTCCTAATAAATATTTGGTGGCTTTTTGCCACTGTATGCACCATAATCCTCTCCCAGCTCTTTCAACCTGCTGATACATCCCCTCCCACTAAACCCCCTAAAGCACATCCCAGTTCCTGCAATCCAGCCCTTCAGCAAGAACTGTCTTTCCAGTACAATTATGCAACAGATATCTTTAAGAGCAAGGCATTAGAAGACACACATCACCTTAAAGCAGAAGGCCTCTCAGATACAGCCTCCCAAAAAACACCAAGGCATGTGAACAGGCATTAGTAACAGCAGTCGTCCCCACTTTCTTCTCAGAGTTTTTAACAACAGAGGCAAGAAAAACGAAAAGGCAAATTCCAGTGCAATCAAATTGCTTGTGAGCACACACTGTGTGTGCAGGATGGCAAGGCAGAAAGGAGAGCTCCCACTTCCTTCCATCATGCTCTGCTCCACCTGACAGTGTATTAGCCTGGAGCATACCTAAGGGCTACAGCACAAACTGCCCATGAGGAAAACAGCAACTTGAAATGCTTCATTCCATCATTAGGTCACAATTTGTGCTAATCCCCCAAATCGTGTGGGCAAATGTAAGCACCTAGGAAATAGCCTGCCTTTGAAGAGGAGAAGTCATTGCTGGATATATACCACCTGTCATCCTTTTCCTTTACTTAATACCTACCCCATCCCTTAGCCCCATTTTCTTTACACTAGGAAAAAAAATTACAGCCCTCCTTCCATAATTCTAATGCAAGCCTCCTGATAGCAAGCAGCACTGTTTTAATAAGCCATGTCAATTTTTAATCACACAGTTGGAATATCAATAAAAAAGAGGCAGAGAGGAAGAACAGGAGAAAAGGGGACTCCAGGCTGCACAAAAGCAATCAAAAGTGGAATGCAGTGCCATTGTAAAACGTGGGGATCTGCTCATGCCAAAACCATCCTGCGGTGTCCACCAGGAGGTTCCAGCCTGAGGTCAACAAATATAATCAAGAAGAGAGGGATGGGCAGGAGAAGTTGCAGCAACAGGGCGAAGCTCCCCAGCAGCTCACTGTCTCCCCTAAACTCTCACCCCTCCATTGCCTGCCAGGGCACTGGACTGTGCTTTCAGCTCAAGCTGTGAGCACTACCAGAGGATTTGTGGTGGATGTAAGTGACCCCTTCTTCTTTTTCCCTTTCTGATTTTGGCTTGGTGAACAATGCTTCACCATCAGGGCTGGGGGCGGGGTGGGGGGTGGTTTGTGCTGCAGGGGTCCCTGCCTTTCACAGGCAAGGCACAGTAGAGAGCCTGACTTTCTGTGGGCTGGAAGCCTCCCACAGCATGCGCTGAACAGGAAGAAGGGTGTTTACCCTTTTACCCCAGCCATAATCCGCTTTGATTAATAATATCCAGCAGAATAAGCACTCCTCCACGACTGCAGAAAGGCCTCTCCTCCCTGCCTTTAGCAGTAGATGTCACCCACCACTGCCTGGCCCAAGGAACAGAGGTGACCAGAATCACCTCCACAGCATCTTGGGTGCACCCCAGCATCAAAGAAAACATCCTGAATTGCCCAACAGCTTTGTGGCTATTCTTGAAATTATCAGTGCACCCAGAAGTTACCAGGAAGTAAGGGAAGGACCCCAAGAGTGAAAAGCAATTGGGTGACAACTGAGCAGTACTGTTGAAATAAATTACCAGTATTCCCCTCAGTCTCCTCTTTCCTTAGGCTCTAGCTCAGAGGCTTTTGCCTGTATCTAAATTTTTCAACACTGATTTACCCTGTGAAATCAATGAGGCAACTCATACAAGTCAAGGCTAAGCACTCACAGATCCACAAAAGTCAGCCGTGCAGCATCACTGGAGGAGCTCAAGAAAAGCACTGTCTTTGCAGAAGTCTGTGCTCTAGTTTCACACCCTCCACAAGAACAAGACGTACATATTGCATTAACTGACCATCAAATTACCTTAGTAGATGCAGAGAGACTTATATGTTCTGTACAAAATTCTACAATTTTGTTCTCACCATGAAATGTACACCAGGGATATTTTAAAAATACTGTTAAATAGAAACTTACAAATTCTTAATGTATGGACAACTATTTATCAAATTGCACAGTCTCTGATTTTAAAATCAATTTTCTGTTGGAACACAATATTTCGCAAGAGCCGAAGCCTCACAATGTTGCAGTGGTTGTGGCCGCCCCAGAGGCAAACAGTGAATCGCAAGGCCATGAATTCTGGTGGATGGGCAAAGTTTAAGACTTACCCCGGCCTAGGGCAAATACCCACAGGCTCTAGAGTTTTCATTTTACATGCTGGACTTCGATTGGTTTACTTGGCTTACACCCAGTTTCATGCAAAGAGTTTATACAGATGCATTCCCCTGTTTGAATATGTATATTATCTAGAAGTTTCTACGTTGTTCGATGCCCTATTGGCTCCTGGTTCTAACTCCTTCCTCCAAGTTGTCCCCATTGGTTTTTACTTTGTTAGCTCCTCCCCTTTCCCCGGATTGGTTGTTTCCCTTTTCTCCACCCTGTATTCCTGCAATATAAGAACCCTGGTCCCCTCCCTCATTTTGCTCCTTGTCCCTGGACCCTCTGGATTTATAAATGCCCTGCAACCCACACAGAGAGCCCTTCTCCTTTACCTCCACTGACGCTCGCTCGCACCATCGGCTTAGGGCTTGTTCCTTCGGATAAGGAGCCAGCCAGAAAGGATTGCAGCCACCCGATCTGACGTCTGCAGGAAGGACGCTGTGCCTCCTAGAGCAACCCTCCTGACAGCGTCATCACAAAGCTTCTCACAAAAACTATCTTGGTCAACTGGACGCTGCCCAAAGTGAAAGCTTCCTCTCAGTGAAGAGAGGGTTATCCTGTGACAGAGCTGTGTCAAATCTCTGAAGAGTTATGATTCTGCTTTTTGAAAAATTATTTTGACACACAAGGTTTTAGTCACTGCAACATTTTAACCCTGTTTGACACTGCAGATGATGAAAAGTCCAGGTTTTTTTCAAATCTGTTCTGAAATTTCCCGTATTTTGCATGTTCTGCACAAAAACAAGTTATTGTACTTGGAAACAGTCTAGACTATTTCTGTTCCTAAGGTTTCCTGCTACAAGTTACAGGAAAAATACATTAGCCAATCACATGTAAAGACTGTGCTTGAGAAGCAAGAAGTTCATCAACAGTTGTAAAATGGAAAAAAGAAGAAAAGAAGTTGTTCAAACTCACACCATTGCAAAGTTCTGTTTACACTTCTTTATGGTAACAGGAATTACCCAAATCCATGGATGCAGCTCAGCAATATCTGCAGAGATACCAGTATCAGTAAAGATGCACTCTTGGACCTACTTCAGTTTTTCCACACACTTTTGGAGGAAAAGTAGCACAGCCCACACTCAGAGCTCAACTGATAAGCACCATTTCTCCTTGGCTATTAGTAAAACCACCAAACTGGGAAGTCTAAATGTGAATATCCATAAATGTATGCTCTCTTTTTTTGGTCCTGTAGGTGCCAAGTGCCTGGCATCATAAAGTTATGGTTGTAGCCAGGCCTCCTGGACATCACTGCAAGATGGGTAAGAAGCAATTAAGAAAGGCCAGAAACCCACTGAAATCAAGTTTTGCTATTGAACCAAAACAAAAAAAAGAAAAATTAACAAATCTCCATTTCAGTGGATTTGAAATTCCACAGGAAATATTTTCTTGAGATTTGCTATTTTATTTCTCTTTCATGTAAGTTTACCAAATTCCAGAGACAGGATGACCAAGAAAAATAGTTGCACACAATGAAAATCAAAAAGGAAAAGCTTCCTTGCTTAAATGAGGCTTGAAAGGCAGGAGAGAGCAAGTAAACTTTTTGTTTCTTGCTACTTCAGATCAGAAAAAGCATACATTTGCTTTCTGCCAGCAGTCACACCTCTTTGGACCCTCTTACTATCTTTAAGGGAAACCCCAGATCTCTACACCTCTGCTCTATTTCCTAAAGCATCACCCACTTCAGTGGCTGTAAGAAAAACAAGGGGGAAAAAAAGAGGCTTATTTCTTTGCAGAGTTCTCACCCCACAGCCCCAGCTGCTGCCCTGGCACAAGCTCTGCCAGTTCATCCTCAGTCCTTCCCTGTGGCTGGTACCTCACCCACCCAGAAAAGTCTTCCCCCATGCTCAGCTTCTTACAGCTGAGGGGCCTCAGTGGTCTGGGTGCTCCTAAAGGACCATAGCTGTTCCTGCAGCTCCAGCACACTCCCCCAGCTGGGAGACCTTAATCACAGCATTTTTTACTGGAATTACCTGAATGAGCAAGAAAGCCAGAGTGGAATCTCAACTCTGTTGCCACATCCTTCCTACCTCCTGGCCACTGTTGAGGGTGTTTGTTTCTCATTAGAACAAGCATATCCTGCCATCCATCCTCCAACCTGCCCTGCTCAGGGCTGACTGAAAGGTAGATGTGGGCAATACCCAGCCTGAAATCCCATTGCTGCTCATTTACAAGCTGCTCGGCCACAACCTTTCCCCAAAGACCACACTGTTTATGGTGGCGGCCCAACCACCCAGTGTCCCTCTCTAACAGCCACCACACACCCCACTCATTGTCCCACTGCCATTGTCCCAGCTCTCCTTCTGCAGAACAGCCACCACAGCACTTTTCATCCCTGAAATGCACCGCACAAATGGGGAGCACAAGTCAAACAAAAGCTACAGCCACTCTGTTTACTAGGGAGAGAGATCAATGGGCTTCAATGAAAGGACAGGAAGCTGATGTTCTCACTGTAACTTGTTGGTAAAACAGTGAATAGTGCTATCGAGACTGACAAAGGCTCTTTTCTTCCTCCTCTTGTTTTTTTTTTTAAATGAAGAATCCAATGGAGAGTGTTATCGTGTAGTTATCAACAGGCCATGAAATGGGGAGCATCAGCAAGTGTATTCAACTCCTTTGTTTGCTCTTCGAGAGCGTTAAACAGAAGCCTCAAAGTGCACACAGGAAAAAAAGAAATCAACCCACGACTGAAAAAATACAAAAAAAAAAAAATCACACAAGCAAAAAAGACAAACTGCTAGGATTTTAAGAAACCAAAAAAAACCCCACCAAACCACAAACGGGAACACAGATCTGGGGGGTTTGCAACCACAGCTGTTCAGTATCTTTCCCGTGCTCAGGGTGTATAGAGCATGCCAATGGATTTGCAAGGAAGAGCACAGCTGACCTAAGGAAACAGCCAACCTTTCCTTATATCCCTACAAGGCCACTGCTGTGACAAGCCAGCCCTTAGGGCCTACAGAAGCTCTACACTCGGTGTTCACATGATAAGGCCCTTCTTTCAGGTACATCTCGAGCACTCATGGATGCTCCAAGTTAAGTCACCATTCACACCTCAGCATTTACTGGATACCACTAGATCCAAGCCTATTCATAAGCAAGGAGTGTGTTGCCCATCTACAGATAAGGCCCCTCCTCTCTTACCAAGGTCACTCCGGCACAGTGTAACAACATTCTGCAGCTACTCGTGGAAGTATTCTTAAACCTCTGAATGTTTTAAAAGTGAGTTAATATGACCGACATCATAAAGCATGCTACTGGAAGAAGGGCAAATGTGTGTGCAAATATCATATTTTTCAGCACCTTTGAACTATGGGAATCTGTCATACAGCCCAGATGTATGCTTTCTGCTTGTGCATTAAAAACAATACACCTGAATGTTTAGGTACATCCCACACTTTGTGCCCATGATATGCATCACATGTGTGCAGAAATCTGCAGTGCTGGTGAACAGTTAAAACACTATCATACAACTAATGCCAAGTGTTTTGCAAATAGTTTTTGATCTCCCAGGACTCTCTCACAATATCCTAAATATAAAATTTCAGACTCTAAATTCAAAGTGAAGCTTTGCATAGGAGAAATTGTGATTTTCCTTTAAGGCTCAAAGGAAAATTCAGGATTATATGAAAGACATGAGGTTAGTTATTAGCAATGTTGTTCTTCAAAGGACTATAGAAACTGAGAGAACTGATGTCATGGGAAAGCCAAATGATCGGTGAAAATGTTTTTAAAGGTTAACCTTTCCTTTTACTCCTTCTGAAGAACTGTAAAGAGACTCTGTAAGATTTCTTTCCCACTTGTTTTGTGCCAGAAGTATGATCCCTTGGACCTACTGCGTGGAGTGAACCTACTTAAAGTTTCTCATTCCCATTTTATACATTGCTATAAAGTTGTTTATCCAGCACCCTAAACGTAGCAGCACATCAGCAATAGCTGTGCTCCTCGCTGAGCACTCATTGACTATTGCAAAGCCATGGAGAGCCTTCCAGTTCACACTAACCCCCAAGGGGTCCTTAATAGCCAGGGCTACTGGCATACACAGTCTTGTTCATTGCATGGGAGCACTACTTGCTGTCCTGAAGTTGGATTGAACCAGAAGCATGTGGATCGTGCTCTGTATGGCCCTAACATGAAAAGCAGATGGGACCAGTGCTGGCCTGGCATGCATCCTCCACCAGGCTACCCTCTGACATTGCTTGCAACCCACTTGCCTTGCACAAGACGCACACAGAGGAAGAGACGCAAAGCCAGGTGCCCGCATTCGTCTTCGCCCACCTCTGCTTCCTGCGTCAGACCAAAATGGAGCTAAAAGGAAAGGTAGAACATGCTGCTCCCTCAGAATTTGTGGCATGTGTCCATGCAAATGGGCAGCCAAAACTTGGGCCTCTTTCTGTTTCTTCTTCTAATGAAAATTAACAGGCCAGTGGCTCCATTATAGTGACTTGCATCAGGAATTGATAGTATGTAGCAGAGACTCACTGCAAATAAAATACATGCAATCATTTTATTTTATTTAATAAAAGCATTGCTTCTGCTAGCCTTAAATTTCAAATTCTCTACATTCCTTCGCGTCATCCCCAGTTACACATCACTTCAGTTTTTTCACTAAATAATCACACAAATCAAAATATTATCTTCCAGGTATAGTTAAGATGCATTTTGTATCTACACAGAGACAGCATCAGAAATAGCTATCCCTTACCATCTCTGAACATGAATGCTCCTTCCAGAATAGGAGTTTACTTGACAAGGTTTTCAGCAACAGTTATTACACTTTAAGTGTACATCCTGCCTTAATCCAACAGAACTTTCAGCTTGCTATTGGAGGCATAACAGTTGAATTGATCTTTTATACAGGGGGACAAATTTAATTTTCCAGCTCCAATTTGGAAAAGAATGCCTATTCAAGACAGCACTTTAGCCTCACAGAAGTCAATAGGACCTAAACACATGTTTACAATTAACCATGTGCTTAAGTGGCGGTCTGAACTGGGTGAATAAATGTGAAGTCAGTAGGTCTGCTTGCATTAGAAAGAATTACCAGTCTGGAAGAGAATTACAGAATTTGGCTATAAGAGGCTGGAGGATTAGTAACAAATGTGTCATTCCTGTAAGTAATTTACTTAAACCAAAGCCATAGCAGAACTGTTTAAAGTATGCACTCAGATTAATTTGAGGGACAGACTTAGAACATAATTATCAACCAAGGACAACTGTAAATTTGTAATAATATATGAGAATCACCAACTGATTTTCAAATGAAATCTACAGAGCTGAACATCCTGCTCAGATTTAATGAGTTCCAGCCCATTCCAGAGCTATATTGTGACTTCACACAGAAAACTGAGTAAGTAGTAGTGCAAGCCAAAGTAGTAATTATGGCTCCAAAAAATGAAACCAAAGAGCATGTGTCTCCAAACCCTTCCAAAATTATTTTTGCAGTAGCAGTTTATGAGAAAAATATGAGAAGCCATCAAGAGATTTTAAGGGGTTTAAGCTCCCAGGTCTCATTGACTGATAAGGGCCCTGTAGACTGTCAGACATTTCTCTGGGTACTCTTAAGATATTAACAGTGAGGATAAATCCCTTTATTGGCCATATTTAAAGAGACAAATTATGATTTCCAGACAAGCTTATAATGTACATCACTTACTCTTTTTCTTCCCAGGCTTTCTCAGTATTTCTGACACATGAATAGCTGGTACATCCACATCAAATGAAGCTGGCACACTCCTATGTTACATAGGAGAGGAAAGGGAATCATCTCCAGATGTCAGTCCAGTTCTGTAAAATCAATCAGAAGTCTTAACAATTAAGAATACTTGGACCAAATAACCCTTATTGACAGGGGTTTTGTTTGTTTGTTTTTAAATCAGTGCTCCTATTGCACTTCTAATGCATTACAGTTCTAGCTGGCTATGGAATACAACCCTCGAAACCAGACTGATACCACTTTTGCAGTACCAGCAGCTAAAATCAGCAACAACAAGAGCTTGAAGTGGACAGAAATGACTGTAGCCCTCCATGGCAATGCAGGGCCTCAGCCGCTCCAGCTCAGCTCGCTCCAGGACAGCTGCATCCCACTACCCCCATGCCAGAAGTCTGCAAGTCCCCACAGGACCCCAGGGCAGCAGTGAGAGCCATTGCATCAGGATATTTCCCTCCTCTTCATCTTCAAGAGCTGCAGAAAAAACAGGCCAGGCATCTGTGCCAGCTTTCCCCTTTGCAACAGATAACACTGGTCTGCTTGTGCACAGAGAGCTGTGTGTGACTGCTCTAAGGCTTTGCAGGTAATAACCCAGCTCTGGAAGTTACCAATTAATTCACTGCAGCTGCTCTGCCCTCTTCGCTTACCAGCAACTAAGTCTGGTAAATGTGTGGGTTGTTGGGCTAAGGAGTGCAGGACTGTGAGGTGTGAGGAGGGATATGCTATTTCCTCAATTTTTCCTCTACTCAGCTCAAGGTACAACTCTCCAGAGAGTCAACACATAAAAAAATAAAAATTCCTTCAGAAGCATGCCAAGTGCCTATATATATATAAAGAACAGCATGCATGTAAGCAGGGATGACATTACTGCCACTGAAGTGATTTACATGTTCCAGAGCCCTGGTAGGGCTGCTACTGCTGCATTCAGCATGTCCATGTGTCTCTGGCCTCCCTGGACAGCCTCCAGCAGCGTTATTCCTGGGAGCCTCTGGAACACACTGCTCTCTGCCTGCAGACCGTGTCATGGAAAGGGGCCTGCCCAGCTGTCCTGGGCTCCCAGGGCAAGAACCAGCCCTCCAGTTACTTAAAAAGGTTTTTACCCCCAGAATTTGAATATTACACACAGGAGGGATTACAGCTGGTCTCACAAATATGGGAAAACTGAAGCAATGAGTAGTCTTGGCTTTCAGCAGATTAAGAAATACACCTATCTAAACAGCAACAGTATACCAGTACCTGTTTATATGCTGCCATTCCCTTCCTGACACTGAGATGCTTCTGAGGCATTGAAGACCTTTTTTCCACCCCACAGGTCCAATCCTTCTGTTAAATCACTCAGCATCATTCCCACCTCTACAATCACTACACTCCCCTTCCTGAAACAACTCCTAAGGATCCTTTTTTAAACCATTACAGCCTCTGTTCCAGCTGACCCACACGATCGTCATTAATAGGTGATCGAAGTCCCAGGCACATCATCTGTTGCTTAATTACGGGCAGCTCAGTATAGGAAAACAGGTCAGGAGGGCATCCCTTTGCCCCAGCATACTCTGCCCAGTGTATGATCATCAAAATGTCATTACCATCACTGTGGGCTTTGGGACAGGTGCAGGAATTTCTCTGGCTGTTTGCTACAGAATTTAGATCAGCACAGAGTCAAAAAGCAAAGAGAGAAGGCAAAAAAGGCCTGTGCTTAACTCTGGCTTTGTAATCTGAGATGGATATACCCAGTTCAGTATCAAGCTCCCCAGATCAATTCCCCAATTTGTCACACTGCATTCAGGACAAACCAGAAGTCTGCAAAGGAGGCTCTACATATACCCTCCCATTTTAGGGAGTCTTTGCTGTGCCAGGAGTGGGCAGAGAGCAGTGTAAACCATTCCATTTAAGGGCTGATTCCCACATCAGGGTCAGTTTGCTCAATGGGCATGGGATGCAAGCATGAAGCGGGATGTGAGCATGGAGCAAGAGTCTGCCCTGTGCCAGCCCAACCTGCGTGTTGCAACAAGCGACAGGCAGCCGTCACAGAGGAGCACACGCTCCAAAGCCTCTGGCTGGCTTTGGATACACCAGATGTAGCTGGTCAGCAGGCTGATCAGCAGTACTTGGCACGTGGTCTCCCAAAGCTGGAGAGAAACCACAGAGCAATGCTGGGAATATATGAGTTGTCAGCACTGCAGCAGGAGAGAAAGAGACAGGGATGAATGGAGGCCTCTGAGCTGGTTAAGTCCATGCCTGCAAGCACAGCTCCTGCCAGAGGACAGACCAATATGGGCAAGGACGATGGGGCACGAGGGGTTGGGCAGCTCATCCAAGGACATGCAGTGAGTTGGTGGCACAGCTGGCCCAGGAATAACACGATGGAAGGCATATAAGTATCCTGGGTTTGAGTCCCCTCTTCTGTCCCCACAAAAAACAATCCCTGTGGCCATAGCATGCCTTTCCTCAGTTTGCTTTCTCTGATCCTCATTGTAAGACAGGGCCCTGGCTTCCAAAATGCAGCATCTCTGCTCAGCAGATCCCATGCCCTCGTTTCCTGCTGCCTCACAAAACTCTGTGTGCCAGAATGCCGTGCTCCGCGTGTCCTGATGCCGCAGGAGCTGCTGCCGTCAGTGCTGTCTGTCACTCAGCACGAGCAGCAAGCGCTGATAGGCTTGTGGCAAGCAAGGGAAGGGAAAACAAAGCAGGCTAAAGTGGCAGAGCAAGCCCCTCTGGGAAGAAGACACCTTCTTTCATTGGAATGCGACATATGGCACCGGCTGCAGCATGGTTTGGAAGTAGCAAAGGGCATGCCAACATCAAAGGACCACTCATCAACTCAGAATGGATTCTTGCAATTAATATTCTCATTATTCTTTCCTTGTTTTCCTTTTTCTTCATTTTTTGGGGAAGCAGACTTCATGACACATGGCATAAAGTGAGCCAAGTCATTCCTGACATGACCTGACACAACCTGACACCTCCTGGAGCTCCCCTGTCTGAGATGCTGTCACATCTTCTGAATGGAAATGCAGCCCACGGGTGGTCCCACTTTCTGCCCTTGTGTTATGTAACTCTTCTGTACCCAGAATCTATCTGTAGGTTCTCCTGCAGGTGCATAGTACCAAGCTGTTTTGTTTGGCATTGGCTGAGGAGGGGCAGGCTTGGGAGCCAGGTTGCCTCCTTTGTCTCCTCGGTAGCATCATTTTGGATGCATGGGTCCTTCTCAAGAAGATGAATGTAGTATTAATGCACATTGGACAATAGGGGAAACACAGATCATCCATTAATGCTGGAGCAGGGAAACTCCTTGTCAGGAGATGCTGTGGGCACCAGGGGTTGGTAGGGGTTCAAGAGGCAACCAGGGAAATCTATAGCCAAGACATGCATGACAGGCTAAGAGTTACGGTTATGGTCCTTTGTCAGGCAGTCCTTGAGTCACATATTGCTGACCACTGAACTAAAGCTGTGCACAAGTGACATGATCTGCTGGCCAAGTCCTCCAGCTGCATCCGTGCGAGCTGTGCAGAGACCGGACACTGAGCTAGGTGGACTGCCGCTCCCAGTGAGGAAGGAGGGACTGGGGCCAGCATTTTTCCAGTCTCTTCTTGTTCCAGACAGGTGTCTTATCCCCTGGGGGCCCTGGGAAGCAGGGAACTTTGTAGTGCTGCCAGGGGCCCAGTCCTGCCAGCAGGAGACAGGGGAGAGTGTGCCCCTGCACACGTGTTCCTGCTGCACTGTGCCGCCATCTCCCCCGGGGCAGCCAGGGATTCGGCTCCTGGAGCCCGCTGCCTGCTGGCAGGAGAATAATGTGGATGTGTAACACTAATGACTGGCTGGGGCAATTTATCAAAGCTCTTTTGAGGCTGCTCATGTCCTGTGAAGACAAGAGAGAGACTCAAGACATTAGATCACCAAATTTAGGCCCTGGCCCAAACTTTGAAATAAAGTTCCATCCAAGTGAGAAAAGCAAGGGAATGACACAACTCTGTGCATGCACACACGTGTGTGATCCAGGCAACGTCCCTTTGCTTCAAATCACCACCTCTCACAGGGCATCTCGCTGCCCAGCAGGGTTAGGCACATTTAGGGGCTTCAGGACTTGCATCAGCCATTGGGGTGTTTTATGAAGCAGAGTCAGTCAAATTTAAGATGTAGCCCTGGGCTATTGGCACGGTCCCTCCCCTGTTGACTCGGGGGGCTAGCAGGCTGAGCAGAGAGGCCAGGGATGGAAAGGACCATGGAGAATATACCTGCCAGACAGCTTTCTTTTGAGTCTCTGCGGAGCACATTTAACACTGCAGCATTTGGAAAGAGCCCATGTGGCACATATAGGATGTTAGAGACAGATAGAGCAGTTTTCTGACCTGGTAGCAGGCACAGTGCCAGGGCTTTTATAGAAATTTATTTATTTATTTATTTATTTATTAAGTTTGGCTATTTATTTATTTGCCTGTCCCACTTCTGAACAAGATCTTCTTCCAACTAGCCATTTGCAATAACCCTGAAAGTCAGGAAATGGCATGTTCCCACACTGCAGGCTGACCATGACATCACACCAACTGATAGGAAACATTCCCTGCACTGCCAGCACACACAGACCAGCCCACTCAGGCTCATCCGGACAACAAGGACCCTCCTGGGTCACACACTCACTGCATCCCAGACTGAAGGGAGCTGGCAGTGTTTGGTACAGATGTGCATTTCTATGCCATGGACAAAAGAAAATCGCAGGCTGGATGGCCTCAGCATCACCAGCAAAGGCTCCTGCTTCCCCTCCTACCCCAAAGGGAAAAGACACAGAGGTAGTCGATTTCATTTATCAGTCAACTTGTGCTGGAAAATCCCATATCCCCCCTGGTGGGGGAGCAGGAGCAAAGACAGCACAAGACAAGTCAGGAAAGAGGTATATGGGGGTGATGGAAATAGCCTGGAGAGCCTTTCACTGGTGAGGTCATTGTTCTGAACCTGGACCTTATCAAGCACAGTCACTACACAGCACTTACTTCATGGCCATGAGTTGGTTGTTAGGCTTTTTAGGTAGCAGCTGTTTGCACTATTAAAAATACCACTGGCAACCCAGGCTATCTTAGCAGAGAC
Source organism: Falcunculus frontatus (assembly GCA_013398115.1). Lineage (NCBI taxonomy): Eukaryota > Metazoa > Chordata > Aves > Passeriformes > Falcunculus > Falcunculus frontatus. Next base: position 2,773,960 of record VZRV01005432.1, read on the forward strand.
ACTGAGGATTTAATTGGAAAGAGCACCATAAATTTTTTCCTTTTGTCAGTCTAGATGATCTGCCTCGACCAGGCCTAAGGCATATTGATGGAAAAGCTGCTGCCACCCTACCCCACAACTAGCGAGTTGAGTTGCTGGAGTGATGAAAGCAATGCATCAGCGATCAGTCTCAGGGAAGTATTTGTTTAAATGGTAAAGAATCCTCAGAAAATTATTAGCTAACATCTGCTGAACTGCTGGCAGCTTGATTTATCACCCTGTTTAGAAAACTGTATATTTAGAAGAAAAAAAAAAAATTAGAGCTGCTATGTCAAAATATTGAACTGAGGGCTTTGAGCAGCAAATTCTTGCTAGTGCTTTTTTACAATTATGCTGGCCATTTTTTCATACAGCTCCTTCCCTAGCAAACCTGGAAGACTATTCCTCAAAGGAGCCTTGCTCTGGTAACAGTGAGCATTATGTTTTTTCACTAGAGATTCAAGTGAAGTAAGCTTCAGACTCTTATCACCTTATCTTTGCAGTGTCTCCTACTCAGATGTCTATCTGGTGTTTCAGCTCTGGGGCAAGACTCCACCTTTGGAAAATAAACTGAATATAGAGAATTGAGGGGTTAGTTATGGAAGTTTTTCTTCAGTTTTTTTCTCCCCTTCTTTCCTCATCTACCAAACAGAAACTTTCATACTAATCTCAAGATGGCAAAACACCTCTAATTCTTGATCAAGTCTCTGTATTAAGGAAGTGGCTAGGATTTCACTTCAGAGAGTAAACTTCTGAATTAATAAAATGTTCATACTCTATTGCCATAATAAGGGAGCCTGGGCCTAAAAGGCACTCAGTACTTGCTACTGATTGACTTCAGCAGTCAAAATATAACCATAAATATCACGGATACAGCAGACATTTTGCTCTACTAGAAGCTGTTCATTTTACCCAAAATTTTATAAAAAGTCAGCCTGTAGTTCTGTGCCACTTAGCTATATTTCATTACTTTTTCCCATATAAATATATTACAATAATATATATATTATAATGAAGGACATTTATCTACTCTGTCTATATCAGACCATGTATATATTTAGTACCTATATTCACACACTGTGCATAAATATTGGTTTGTTTAGAAATGTAACATGTAAGTACACTACACTGTGTTGCTGTTTCAGTTGTGAGCACACCGAACTGCAGCTGTAGAAATAAGGGGAATAAAAGTCAGTATTATGATGTGTCATCACTTATTTTTTTTCCTGTTTATCCAGTAACTCATGGTGTCAGAAAGGTTATAAGGCATCCTCAGCTGTTAGTGTGAATTCACTGCTGTACACATAGACTTCACTTACACTTGTTCTTTCCTTGAATTCTCAGAAACGTAGTGGTCAAGGATCTGAGCAAGATGGCTGGAAGTTTTCTCTCTACATAAGTAGCCCATAGCACCCAGGACATTGCCTGGACCCAGAGCTTGCATTAGGAATCAGTAGAATCAATGTGGGACCAACACACCCTCACCTGGCACCCTCCATCTGCTAGCAAGGCTTCGCCAGCCACCTCAGCCCCCAGCCCTGGTCACCCACATCTTCCACCAGCACCCATCACCTCATGCCACCCCCCTGCTCCCTAATTGTGCTAAGCTGCAAAACACCTCCTGGGGCACCAGCACTACCAAAATCCCTCCTTTTCAAGCCCAAAACTTGAGCAGGTACAAGGAAGTTGCATTTCTACCATACATGGCATGGGCAAGGGTCACACTGGGCATCAGGTGCAGACCAGGGCCAGCAGGGTGGAAGCTTCCCCCTCTGGTAAATCTGCACCCGTAGCCTAAAGGCACAACCTGCATCCCACATGTTTATGGTCGCTCTGCACAGTGACGGTGGAAAAGGATGTCTGTGGATATTGTTTCTGACTTAGACAGATCACTCCAGCTACAGAGGCTGTTTCTGGGCTGCATTTGCCTACGTGTGGTGTGGACAAGCTGAGCCTGGGTATATGCTCTGTGTTCCCATGCTACAGGGGCAAGCCCCAAAGTAATGTTTAGAAAGCATCTGTCCCTGACACTGAGTTGAGGCTGGTTATTACCTCTCAGTCCGGTCTTAGTGGTATGTTCTACCTTGGGGCAATTAATGGGCACGACACACCCTTAAGGGAAGAAAACAGCAAAGAAAAGGCTTTAATCTTACTGTAAACTAAGCCAGACAAAGCCAACACCGTTGCTGTGAAGGAGGAACACACGCCCTTGTGGTTCATATAACCATTGAGACAAGCACTCTTAGGAAGATGACAACTTTATGCCAATTCTATTTTTCTGGGTTCTTTCAGGTTTTTTTCCTTCAGTCATGTCTTGCCTGTCCAAATGCTGAGGACTGAGCTGAGCAGAACTCAGCAGTAATTAACACACAGCATCGAGCTCTGCTTTCGAGACAAAGGTGAGGAAATGGGCTGGCTATTATGCAGAGAGTACAGAGACAAAGCCAGAGTCACACTAATGAAGGCAGGAAGGATGACAAACTCAGACTCAGGAAAGTGAATAAAATGCATCAGGCTGAAACTCAGCAGCAATTTTATTCTTGTTTATTCCGAAACCGAAATTGGGATTAAAACCATGTTTATAATGAATGACATCCCCCCTGCAGCCCAGCAGTGCTCACGTGGAGAACAGATAGCAGGGTAGGATTAGTCACCAGCAAAATAAGAAGCTGCAATGGATGGTAGAGCCTCACAGACCCTGCTCAAAGTAAACCCCCTGAAGAAAGGGCAGAGGCATCATGCCCCAGACTGAGAGCTCTCCCTGAGCCTTATCATCAATAAAATGTAGGAACAATAAAAATCAGGACAGCAATTTGTGTGTTCAGCTTTTCATTCTGGCCAGCAATATTATAGGGCGGGGACCAGCAATCCCGGTCATAAAATACAACCCAAAAAGGAACTTTTTTCCTTTCTACTTTTTTCTTGGCTGAGACACCTACACGGACAAATCACTTATCTTCCAAGCTCCCTCTGCTCCAGCAAGCAAGAGTTGGCAATTCTTCTGTAGGCATTAAGGTCCTGATCTTGCTCCCAGGAAAGTCAAAGACAAAATTCTCATTGTATAAAGGATCACAACTAATTTTGTGCAAGCTCAGTGAAGTTGTTCGAGTCAGTTCCCAAAACAAGCCAATGCATTTTTAAAACCGCAGCTGGGGGTCTACTGTATTATAACGTGACCCCAGAGAGGGTAGAAATTGCTGCGAGGTGAGTGCTCACAGCTATTGTTTTAGGCTGCTGACTCAGGCAGACAAGGCTGCCTTGTTTCGCATCTGAAAGGACTTTTTTATTTGTTTCAGGACCACACAGGCTAGAAATGGCTTGGAGTTGTTGGTTTGTGGGTGGAAGGAGGAGTGGGAGGTTTCCTGCATCAACACAAATTGTGAGGAAAATCAGAGTACATGAGAAGCAGCTTTCCAGTGCCCCAGGACGGTGGAAGGCCATCAGGGCTCTTGCCAGGGCTCCCCACGGGCACCAAGGCTGGAAACCAGGGTTCCAGGGTGGCAGGTGCAGCTGGCAAAGTGTCCCTAGGGCAGCTGGGTAGTGGGAGCAACCTTCTGGAGAAGGTGGGAACCAGATCAGAGGGCACTGCACAGGAAAATGCTGGGGACAGCCAAGCTTGGCGAGGAAGCTGCAGTAGGCGTCGTGCAATTCCTCTGAGCCGCTAATAAATGCCAAAGAGGAAGGGAGTTGAGCTGGGATGCTGATTAAGGAACCCCCCCCTGCTCCCCAGTGGGCGGAGGAGGGAGTCTAATGATGCACCCTTGGTCTGTGAAGGTCTAGAAAGCTGGCGGCTGGTGAGGTCAAAGCCATAGTGTGCCACTGGTCCCCCCTGCACACGGACCACCAGCAATTCCTATCAAAGCAGGGAATGGCCAGTTTATTGCAGGCACAACTGCAAATGTTGCTGAGGGAGCCGTGGCCCGAGTCCGTTTGACCGGCCCTGAATTAGTCCCCACTTAAACACATGCAGAAATAAAATAAGCCTATCACTTTCCTATCAGCAATTTATGGAACATTAGAGTCTGAATTGGGAAAAGTCCCACTTTGCTGAGAGCAAGATCAGGCGCTCGCGCAGCACTTTGTGTACAATTACTTTTAATTCGGCTCAGTTACCAGTGAACTATAATATCTGCGAGAATTTTTAAATTGATCATTTTGTCAGTTTTTCTCCTTACACTTGGTCTGCCTTAGACACTTGTCACCAATTTTATTTAATTAGCACCACAATTGTATTAACACCACTTTTTAAAAAAAAATTTAATTATGTTCCTGCAGTACCCCAGCTTGTTTTGTGCAATTAGCGCTCTACTTTCATACAAATTAATCTCCCTGGAGAACAGCATTGAAAATAGAGAAAAGAAGAGACCTCATTTAATGAAAATAACAACATCAACTGACTATATATGTATATAGCCCTCATATGTTGCCAAACATGCAATTTGAGATTTGTGCCTCCCGTACACATTAAATGATCAAGCGGTTTTCTCTGCAGTGAATTGAGTAATTTAATTTTGTCAAGAGCTTTCTGTCCTGGCCGTAGCACAGAGAGTTAACTCTGTCTTTTGCTCTATCAGGCAATTTAATCTAAAGAGGACAAGAGGAAGACTGGTTCCTGTGTCTGGTAAACATTTGCTTTATCAGGGAATGTAAGAGTGCCTCTAACAGCCCTTTCTCACTTTAACTGCAGCCACAGAGAATTTGAGCCAAATTTAGGGTATCTAAAGCCACTGACTGCTCAGTCTCTGTGATGGTCTTTCCGTGCTGGGGTTTGTTTAGTGTTTTGACTGCCCTCCACATAAATGGACATGAACCTGAACCACTAATTTGTATTCCATCTTGCTTATACAGGGAACAGCGCAACAGCTAATTCCTGAGGCAGCGGAAGAAATCAAACAGACCAACTTCACTCATTATCCATCTTTGTGCCATGGTACCAGAAGCGAGCAAGAAACATGGCCCAGGACAGAGTGTTTTGCCCAACTATTTGCTTCAGGTTTTTTTACAAACTTTTATATTAATTTGCCATTCCCTGCACTTAAAAGTGTTTCATCGAACAGAAAAGCTTGTGGAAAGCCTGTGTGAGAGAAGAGTCCAGGGCCAAAGGGGTGTTCACGCACATACACAGTCAAGTGGGTGGAATAGGGTGGGATAATTTATCTGCAGTACCACACCCAAGGGACCAGCAGAGTATGTGGGACAGTCTGCAACGCCAATGTAATGAGAAGATGGCAAGCGTGATGGCACGGTGACCAGCCAGGTAGCACCCATTCAGCACAACTCAAAAACTATTTCTGAGTTCTCTGAAAAAAATCAAAGAAATTGAACTAGGGGGGACAGTTGAGACCATCACCAAAAGCACCAGTAAAACCAAGATGTGATGCATTTTTGCATGTTTTCACCAGCTGGGTTTCATATGAGCTGATGCCCTTGCCACTGCCCGCAGAGACTGAGCACAGCAGCAAACTTCTCAAGACCCCCCCAAATCTGGCACTGTGGCAGAGTCACATCATCTTCAGACATCCCTCTTAGAGATGCCTGTTTCTGGAGCCCCAGCTTATTGCATGATGAACTGAGGGTCCACAGAGCAATCCAACCAGGCTTGGCTGAAAGCTTTGTGGTGAAAAAGAGGGGGAGGAATTTGTGCCTGAAGCATGTTCCCTCACACTCCTTTCAGCCCTGAAGCCACGGTGCTTTTCTGCCAGCCTTTAGAGGGATGTGTTTGAGGAATCCCATATTGAGTAGCTTAGAGGCTTCTCCTGCAGATGTTATCTGAAGTCACACAGGAGCTGGAAATAACTGCATGGAAGGGGAGTTTGCGCAGCTCAGATATTATCCCAAATCCTTTTTGTCCTGTGGAATGGTACTAGAAATTTTGCACAAAGATGCGTATACCATTTGATCAGAAATACTATAAAAATACCCTTGCTATTATGGATTCTTTTTCTTGCTCAAACTGTGATGGAGAACAGATACATTGAGAAAAAAAAGGCGCAAATGGAAAGCTGGTAAAAAAACGTGGGGATGAGTCAATCAGCTACACAGAACTGAGAAGAGATCAAAGACTGTATCAATGATTAACAGGAGTATATCAGGGGTTTTGGGTTTTCAAAGCTTACTCTCAGCCAGCTTAAAGTGAAATGTGATGTGCTACAACCTTCTGTTGTGTTTTAGAGCAAAAGAAAGTCCTGCTTAACATACATCAGCAAACTACAGGCTCAGTATTTCTTTTCACATCTGACTTCTTGAAACTTTACACTTTAGACGGTCAAACAGGTCATTTTGAGCATCTGATAACCCTGCCCTAGCCCAATCAAATTAGCCGTCAAAGAAATAAAAGCCCAGGACTTGCCTGGACATCTTCTGTGTTGTGAGATAGCTGGACATTAAAACAGTGCCAGAGTGACACTTGATTTCGTTCCATTGCCACTAACCTGGTTTTTGCTGGTTTGGCTTTTTTTGGCTTTAGGTATATTAGAAAGAAGGAAATAGTTTACTTGGTGACAGAGAAGCTCAAAAAGGTAGGGAGACTTAGAGTCTTGTGGAAAAGCAACCAGAAGTTCAGCAAAAGTCTCCCTCGCCATCCCTAGATACTTGGCTGGAGGAGACAGGAGCTGTAAACAGCTTGGAAAGAGCAAGCTTCAAGCCGTGTCAGCACCATTCATGCGTGGATGAGCCGTGGATTGTCCAGCACAGCCCTTGCATAGGCGTTGCCTTGTGCCCGTGGTGGAGGCAGAGGGGCTGTGGGCTGCCCACCTCGGGCAGAGACCTGCATTTCTGAGCTGTTCCGATGGGCTGCAGAAGCAGGACGTGTCTTCACATGGGAAATCAGGAAAGCTTTAAAGCCACTTTTGCCTTTGTGCTCCTCACAGGCTATGCTGCCATTTGACCTTAAATCAGTCTCCAGTCCTTCTGTCTCTGTGATATCCGTGATATCTGACATTGGCAGCTTCTCCCTCTGTTTTACAGTCCTCTCCCAGCCTGCAGCAGGTTTGCCAGCATGTGTGTGTTAAAAAGGCTTGTGCAGGGCTTTTCTGCTCCTGGCCAAGGTACAAACAAAGGACCCATTTTCTCGGATCAGTATGGAACGATTCCTGTATTTCCTACTGCAGCAGTGTTATCTTTCTAAACCTTGTTACCTGGTATGTTTGAGCGGTCCAGTGAAGGGCAAAATGCCTGTGTAATACTGGCAGAGCCAGCATTCTGAGGACAACCTGGCACCCTCAGAGGTTCCCAGGGTAATAACTCTCCACCTTCCCCTATTTACACCCTCAGGGCAGCACTCACAATGATGACTGTGCCAGCGTTGCCCTCCCTCGGGGTGCTTGGTGGAGGAGAGGTGGGATTTCACCCCTCTTCTCTGCTTGCCAAGCTGAGGAGGAGCACATCACCCCTGCATTCCAGGCAGCTTGCTTCCCAGGCCTTCCTGAGGGCACCACGAGCACAAAAGGCTCTGGCTAAGTGTCGCAGTTTACCTGTAATTATTCCCAGGGGACAATCCGTAAGGGCCTCATCTGTCCTGGCCGTCTGCCTTGGTCACAGGCAGCAATGCTCTCAGCGGCAGCAGCAGCAGAGGGCTTGCAGCGCACAGACAGAGCCGTGCCACGGCACCATCCGCACCCCGGTGCTTCGTCCGGCGGGGACAAGCTGTTGGGTGAACGCCGGCTTTGGAATCCCGCGTTGGGGATCCCGGTGTTTGTTACGCGTTATCGCAGCCCCTTCTTCCCCCACCCCGGCAGGTGTTTGTGCTTCTGATTGCTGGGGAGGCTGTTCGGGATCAAAGCCCTGCGACCAGGAGGCTTCTGCCGCCCTCACGGGGCTGGCATTCCGCGACTCGGGCACACGCCTGCGTGATACCTCCAGCTACAGCGTTTCTCCTCAGCACATTAAAGCCCCACCGGCTAAAAACCCCTTGTTAGCAATTGCTGCACGGAGCAGTTGATCACTTCAGCAGCAGAACAAGTTACTTTGGAGATTAATGACACGCTCGTTCAGCTTTGTCCTTTCTATTTGTTAACTAGTTCCTTCTGCAAATAATAAATACGGAGGGGGGAAAAAAACCCCAACCCTATTCTCCAGAACACCACTGTGAGGAGACAGGATTAGAATGACATCAAGTGGCTTTCAGCGTGACTTTGTGCAGTGTCAGGGTAGACATTCATACTGCAACACAATTATTCAGTCAATCCCACTCCCTGTGAAGTCAATGGATACTGTGCCAGGGACTTCAAAGGAAGAAGGATCATGCCCTCCTGTGCATGTTAGGGCTCTAACAGAGGTTGCTAAAAGCAGTTTTTAAACAAAGTAATCCCATTTATTTTTCAGAGAAGCATGCAGAAACACTAGACATGCTAGCTGCTAAGGGAATTCCATTTTCCCCCCACTTAATTGTGCTCCTAAACAAAATGAGAAAGAAAACTAAGATCTTTTTTTTTAATCTTCTGCAAAATGAAAATTCAAAAAACCGCAAAGCTCAGTTTGGATCAATGAAAACCTTGTTTTCCAGTAACATCAAAACATGCTTTTTTGGTTTGGATATCTGCTTCATAAGAGATTATGCTTTGTCACAGAGCATGAAAAAGGAGAATTTCAGTGATATTTTAGTTAAATGGGACACCAGAATGGTCCAGTCTGACAAGGTCTGTAAGGAATATCTGGACCACATTGCAAGCTTTTCATTCTGATGTGTTTTATTTGTAACTGAAATCCAGAATTAATTGATTTTTCATTCCCTGATAGAGAGAGAGAAAAAAAAGAATCTTTTGAGTAATTCTAACCATCATCTACAAACTCACAACTTGCCTTAAGGGAATGTTTATAAAGAATTAATAAATGACCAGCAGATACTACAGGCTTCCTACAGACATGAATATTAGATATTATAAATGCTCATATGCACACAGGTGTTACAGAAATTGAGAGAAGCCCATTGATCTCCTGTCCTCTATAGTGATTGATGAACCATATGCCAACCCATCTGTTTATCCTGTACTGACCATGGGTCCAGCTCACTCTATTGATAAATCCTGCCCCTCACATAAAAAATGGCCATTTACGTGAGAATTACTTTGCACCAGCACCCAGCATGACATTTCAGATGTGAAGGCCAGCTTCCACAAAGGCTTTTATAGGATCACTGAAAGGTTTGAATTGGAAGGGACCTTAAAATTAATCTATTTCCAGCACCCCTGCCATGGAGGCCATTCAGGGTAAAGTGCCCCATGTGGGATGCCAAGTGCAGTACCAGGAGATGTTTATACCCCTGCTCTCATTGGGCTGGGCACGGCGCTGGAGGAGATGACAAATGCAAAACGGATGGGCGCAGTGGGGAGATTTATGCACCAGCAGGTCAGGAGGCTGGTAGTTCTTACCTTGTCCAACTTAATGTACTGTTTAAAGGCCACGCTTGAGCTTCATCTGTGAGATGCAGAGCTCTGATGACAACCTGGGACGTAGTAATTTATGTACTTCGAAGAGAAAGAGCCAGCTCCTCTCAATCCCCCTTTCAGATACTTCTCTCACAAAAATGGAAACAAAAGATGATTGCAAAGTCTGGGAGGCTGTCAGGGCTCTGCTGTTCAGAAAAGCCATTTCCTACCCAGCAAGAAAAAGAGAGACAGAGAGGGAGGGCGGCGGAGATAACACACAGCACAATTTACTGCCCCAAAACAACCTCCTCAACTAAAGGCACAACTGTAATCATTGGTGTGAAAATACACTCCCTGCTAACATGTGAGTGTGATTTACAGCATGGTTTCATTCCCAGCAAAAGGGCTTTTGGCAGTCAGGAACGCTGGGCACATCAGCTCCAGGCTGCAGTTTGTGAGGCTGTGTGCAGGTTAGAGGGGCATCTCACAGAAAAAGAGGTGCTTTCTCCTGACACTGCACAGCCACAACATTTCAAAATGCCTCCCAATAAAACACAAATGCAATTATGATAATGGCAGTGAAGGACAGTGCACTGAAATAGTTTTAATTTTTGAGATGTCCTAATGAATGTTTGTGATTTACAGAAATCTTAAGAAGCTTATTATATTAGTTCTGTTTCCTCAGTTAAGCAAAATCAGCTTTAAATTCACTCTTCCCCAAGGGAGGAGAATGGAATGCATAGGTGGTGTATATTAGAGAAGCTCAGATTTTACCAAAATCAGTTTAAATTAACACTTAAATTTTACTACAAATATCTGCTAACTGATTTAAAATGGGGCATATATCAGTTTAAATTGAGCTCTCACAGAGGCTTGCTTCAGTTATTACAGAACAAACTAGTCAAAGAGACTGCCGTGTATTCTAACAATTGCTAATGTTACCATTTCTTCCAAACAGTACAAGACATGCCCAGCTCAGAGTTTGATCTGCTGCTGAAGACGTGAGATGTCCAATGTCATCTTTCAAATTTAAATACCAAAGGCATAAAGGTGGGTATCTTGAGAAGGGATTGCAACACAAGCAGAGCTTAAAAAAGAGTCCCTGGCCAGATTTAATTCCACAGGACTTTAGCTTTCCTAACCTGGTCTCTGGCTGCTTTGGCAATTTTTCTGCAATTCCTTTATGCTGATCTTCAGGTGCTCTTCTGCTGATCTGTGACTCCTCCCAGGCTCTGTGCATCTATTGCTGGCACTGGCATCAGACTAGTAGAGATGGGATGGATTGAGGTTACCCCGCCCCAGGAACTTTAAAGCCCTCCTCCCCAGCTTGGCAAGCCTGTGGCTAAAGTTGTCCCACTCCTTCTGTGACAGATGGACACCATCAGCCCCCAGATAGTCCCCTGGCCTAAGTGGCAAACCCCTGGCACCACTCCTGTAAGCGTTTGTTGATTCACCAGATTCAACTGGCCCTTTCAAACCCTTTCCTTTTGACTGGGAGGACCAAAGAAAAAACTGCCTGTGCTTCACAGTCCTATATGCCACAGTACCATGAACTGTCAGAGCTCTTCATGACATTTCACAGGCAGACATCAATACTTTTGCAAAAGCAACATGGCTCAGGTCAGTAAAAATAAAGCCACTGCTCATAGCTTCATTTAATAGAGTGAGGAAAAATTTTCACAGAATAAAACAGGAAGTAAAGGACAAGGTGGAGCTCCATTTCCTAATTCTCAGTAGTCCATACATGTCTCCATACATTCCCCTACAAAGACCTGTTATATCCAAATCAGCCCCATACTCTGAGTAGTTGTCTAACTCTTATTTTGCTGCAAAATTATTCTCATTTTTTTACAAAAGGGGAAACTGAGATCCAGAAAGACAAAGAAAGGGAAAAAGAGCGTTGCCCAAATTCCGAGGTTGCACTTCAAAGAATAGATGGCATGCTTCCAGTCCTAGTGGACACAAGCCTTATAAAAATTATCCATACAAGCTATTACAGAATTTTAATGACTGGCTGCTACTGTTATCATTAGTATGGAGACTATTTTACTCCCACAGGTAAGTAACAGCAATGGCCCTGAAGTGCAACATCAAGAGGCATCAAGCCAAATTTGCTAAGAGCGTGCAAAGAGTAGAGCCACAACTCCATACCATACCAGATCCCGGTCCAGTGTTTCCTCTTCAGCTTGTTGCCTTTCTCTAGATATTTCCTGCACAAATACGTTCATGTGTCATTCACCTTGAAAGTACTTTTCTTCTATTGATCCATTTATCATTTGTCTTTCTTCATGAAAATATAAGGTCATTGAGTAATTCACAATTACTATTAGAAACAGGTAATCATCCTGAATGAGCAAATTAATGGTTTACTTGATGTTAATAAATCATCTGCTATTTCCTCATATATGCCATGGGAAAAGCTTCTGAGGGTCAAATTCCCTCATCAGTGGCAAAGATCACAAAGAAAACTACGTTCATTTGAAGGTCTGGGAAAAAGAGGAGAAAACTGTAAGGTTAGGTTGCCATCCAGGGTCAGCTGTATTTAAAATGTGGGAGAGCTTAGGCAGATGCATGCCATGTTGGTTCTCCAGGCTGCTGGCAGGTGAGGGAGGAGGAAGACACGTGAATGGCATGACTGGGCTCCATGAAGATCCCGGCGCTTTCTTCCATCACTGGAAAACACCACAAGAATCAAAGAGCCAAACACCAAAATGAGCACTTGCTAGACTAGAGGGTAATTGTGGCCATCAGAGATGAGTGGTTACATGGATATGCCTGTTTCAAATTAAATGAGGCATTTATTAGCTTCTACAGTTCTTTAAAGAAAAGGTTGCAGAAAATGATGGAATCACCTAAAAAAACCCGCAAAAAATCAAAATAATGTTTTGTCTTCTGAATGAGACCATGTAAAGCAGGCAGGAATAGATAGATATCTGCTCATGAACAAGAAACTTCACTGAAGGTCTCAATGGACTCAAGAAAAAAGTGCTGACAAGAGCCCACTGATGTATAAAACGTGTGCTATTCAAAACATCCAGATCGTTCTTCTTTTGCAGAACATTTAGCTCTTCTTAGGAGTCTCCAGAGAAGAAAGCAGAAAAAAAAAAAAGGACCAAAAAAACCTGCTGCCACAGCTACTTACAAAACATCCCTTGCATGATGCCAGCTAACTATGGTGGGCATGGCAGCAGCTGGACACCATCATAACCACGCTGATCTCCCATGCAGCCAGGGAAACCAAATCCTGCTGCTGCTGCTCTCTGAAGGAACAGGACCTCTTCTTCCTCCTCACCAGTAAAATGATGCCTGCTGTTGGGAAGGCAGTGGGTGACTTACTAGAGGGTGAACTAGTCATTTACTCAATCCTGCTGTGCTGCACAGGAGAGCAATGCTCGTGTGTTTACACAAATGAAAGCTTCACTGCTTTGGACTGCTGCCGAAAATGAGGAAGATATTTCCACTCAACCTTTTAGACTAGCTTTCTTTTAATGTTTTAATTCTGTTTGATGACTTAGTCCAGCCTGCAATTTCATGTTCCTGGAGGTACTGTAAAAGTATAAAATAAAAAGACAGGCCCTATCTCGAGGACTTTACAGTCTAAACACAAGTCAAAACGAGAACAGATGAACAGACTAAGTAGGGAGCACGGCTGAGATTAACCAGGGATAAGATACAATAGAGGAAGAAGTGGGGATAAAAGACTCAGCCCGATGAAACCCATACATAAGTTGGAGGAAGATAAGAAGGTCCTCCAAAGGACGTGCTGAAGGAGATTAAAGAGGCAGGAGGAGAGGCAGGAAATGATAGCACCATGGAAGCCAAAGCAGAAGAAGTTTTCCGGAGGAACAGCGCTGACTGTCTCGACTGGGGCACATTTTTCGGTGAAAGTTCAGGGGTATCTTTTGCTGCAAGCCATCAATGGGAAAGGGATTGTTGGTTTTGGGGTTTGGTTTTATTTTACTTTAACAGGGATAGGTCTTGAGAGATTCCCTAGAGCATACTCTCTTTATAATCCTTTTGGGATTAAATAACTCCAGACATATTTCCCCAAGGGCTGGATCCCCTTTCAGTTTGGCAGGCTGGATAGGCAGCTGCAACCTCTCCCTACAGAGGGAGAGGATGTTAACTATCTCCCTGCCACAGATTCCGTGCCGTGCCTGGCTTCCCTTAGCCTGGGATCAACCTGAATTTTACCGCTAGGCCATCTTTGTCATGCAGAACAGCAGAGAAGTGTGCCATCATCCTGTGAGAAGACAAGGGTCCAGAGGACTTTGGCATATCCGGATAGGAAGCAGGGGAGCAACTGGCCATCAGAGCCTGATTTCCAAACACCAGGCTGAATGCTGCAACTATGGCTGCCCTACAGAGAGTCAGGAAGGGGAAAAAGAGCAAGCAAAATATGTGTGTAGATTAACATTTCCTTCTGTAATACACATACATTCAGGACATCAGACTGTACCAAACCTGTGGAAAACAAGGCTTGTTTTCCTGGGATGTGGAAAAGAACAGAGGAATCTTCTCTCCTGCCCTGACAAGACAAAGCACTCATGAGAACATAAAGCCATACCATCTTTTTATATATGGGAGCTTATCAATTTACCCCAAGTTGCAAGTGTCCTGTATGGGATGCTCTGCTGCATGGCACGAGTGCAGTCCATTCCCATGGATTTCACAATATATCTCATGATGAGTCAATCTGTAGGAAGTGCCTTGAAAGCTGAACTTCCCCAGTTCAGAGATCATCAGATTTATTTCTCTGTTTAAAAAAAAGCTTCTACTTGCTTCTTTGAGGAGAAATCCAGTCTAACCCAAGTTAAAACCTCCTCTGGATTATTTTAATCTTTCTATTAGCAGCTTTGTTTTACCTCTCCTTTCAAGATACTCCATCTTACAACATGCCCACTTAGTGAGTTTCACTATTAAGTGTGTAGCTAACAATGAACCTGTCCTATACCTGCTAGGAGAAGGGAAACGTGACAAACCAGCAGTGGTGATACATTTCATTTTGCAGGGATGCGATGGGTAGTGGAGCAAGAAATCACCTACCAAGACAGCAAGGGAGAATTGGAAAATGCTCCTTGTGCTCCCCCAACATGATACCTTGAGGGAAGTAGCTGGGATAATAATTTACACAAGTCACTAAACTTCATTAGTTGAAGAATAAGTAAACATTGGTAGAATCTGACCAGACCCTGCTCTTTGTTGGTTTCATTCGGAGAGCTCACAGTACTGGAAAACAATGGAGCAGAAGGCATATTTTTCTGATCTGAACTGGAATGTCCTCACCACATGGGGACTCACGTCTTTTCTCCTTGCTCAAGCCAAGCTCCCATGCAGTGTGTGTGGGAACTCAGCTATTGCTGCTTCCCCTTTACTGCCAAGATGGGGGAAGCATCTGCAAATTTACAAAAAACTTAAGTTAAGGAAATGAATGTTTCAGCAACACCAGCCGTGCTGCGTGAGGTGTCACGTGCCCATGGCCCAGCATATCAGTCATTTGACTGGTGTTCCCTGTATGGAATGCATGGAAAGTCAGCATGAGCCTCATACATCTGAAGCCAAGGGGCTGTAGCTTCCTCCTGGTCCAGCCATGCTGACCGAAAAGGCTAGGATTCCTTTCCACAGGGAGGTTTTTACCAGCCCATCTGATTCTGTCTGACATGCGTTTCAGGAGTCAGCACACTGAGCCAAGAGGGGGAAAAGCTCTGCATGGGAGAAAGAACGGGCTGCACAGGGTGGTGCAGGTGGGCAGTGCAGCCTCTATGGCACCTAGAGAGGGGGCATGCCCACAGCTCAAGCCGTCTGGTTTGATGTGTCAGGATGTGAGTGCTCAAGGACACAGTGCTGCCTTACCGCAACAGGGTACGCTCAGCCCTGCTTCACGTTACTGAATCCCTGCAAACAGCACGTTCTTGATGGAAATGGCAGATATACCTGTTTATCCTCTGTGGGCACAGAGTAAATCTAATTAAACCTGGAGGCTTCCAAAGTGCCATTAAGGCAAATTGGTGAAACGTATTAAATTACACTCCCCCCATTTTCTTGTGGTTTTGGCCTCCCCATCTGAGGGACAGGATTTTAGAGCACATAAATTGATGGAAAGTTCCTCAATCTCCAAGGAAAAATGGGAGAACGAGTGGTCTGTTCAATTTTTCCCATAAGTATCACAGTAGCAGTCTATGAGGAAAGAGTTTATTTTAGGAAGAGCTATTTTGAAAACTAAAGTGTCACATCCTGGCTGGCTCTTCTCATGGTGTTACTATAATCATCCCATTATGACAAGCTTAATGCAGAAAAAGCAACCTTTTTTTTTTTCTTTCTTTCTTTTTTAGGGAAAAGAAACAATGTAGCTAGCATATTTTTGGACAAAGGCTGTCATTTTATTTCTTTTTTGGTACTCTCTTTACTTTTCCCTGTCATCTAAACCTATTTATAAAGCACCAGACACTAGATCTAGGAACTGTCTGTCCTTTTTGATGCAGAAGTCCATGCTGGCAGCTCTGCCTAGCCCTGCACACTTGAGAGGATTTTCTGAGTCTAACACAGCAAGAGCTTTTCTGGCTGGCATGCGCTCTCCTGAATTCCCCTGCTTTCACCCAGCTGTGGCTGGGGGTAGGAAACCATAGCTGATGAGAGTTCAACATCTCCACTGTACAAGTTAGCGCTTTTCAGTGTTGAATGGATGCATCCAAAGATCAGAATTCTCCCAGAGGTACCTGTCTCCCTCCCCAGAGCACTGAACTCGGTGGGCAGATGTCTTGCTGCGGGGTCTGAGCTGGAGGAGCCGAGTCTCAGCTTAGCAGGCGTTGGAGCTGGGGTGTGACCAGGCTGGCTGGTCCTGCCGGTGCCACACGCACCAGTGGCCAGGTCTTACACCTCCCTCCTCTGCTCTGCTCTGCAGGCTGGACTCTAGCTGAAGGCCAGAATAGCTCAGAGCAGGACTAAAAGACTGGGTGCTTTCATGAAATAAAATTATTTTTGCAGCTGGAGTTGAAGCACAGTGGCTCATTCTGACTTAAACTGCATTTTCTGTGGAGCAGACAGACAAACGAGGCAAACATAGACTGCATCTTCTCTTGCACTTAAGTAGCCCCTGCTTTGAATTCAAAGGGCATAAGTAGGAAATTGATGTACTTTCTAATTTATTGGAGAGAAGATAAGTCTCAGAAAACCAAGGAGACTGCTCTCAATTTATGGGAAGCGGGCACTTTTAAACACTGAATGAGTGAATGTTGAAAGAGTCCTGCCTATAGAGCTTCATGCATTTAATATTCAGAAGACTCACAGGAGATGCTAAAGTGCCCTCAGCTCAGAAAATTAATAAAATATTATCTCATGAGTGAACTTCAAAAGCTTTGGCAGTTCCATTCATTCCACTTCAGATAAGCAGCCAAAATATTGCAATATCCTGCTAACCTGATGTGAAACATCCAGCTTTCCTTGGCCAGTAACATTAAGCGGGAAATGTGTGAACAATCTTTATTATTAAATATTTAGCCATTTCATCTGCTCTGTTGTGCCTCCCTATGCATGGATCCAGTAATTCCTGCTTCTAAAGGTGGATCTAGGCCCAGATACTCAGCTGGGCTTTGATGAAACAGCCATCCCAAAGACACAAGATTTAAAGACTGCTTTTGGCAAACCTTGCAGCTCTGTATTTAAGGCATGGCCTATCCAGAGATCTCTCTCTCTGGGGCAAGAGGACTCCATTTGGCTGGTGGATAAAATGACCAAGTCTGCAAAATAAGTGGCAAGAGGACACCATCTGAGGATAGGACACTTTGGAGAGAGCCTATGCTTTGGTGGCTTTCTATTCCCAGCTGTCTCAGGAGCAGCTTGGACAGCCTTGGAACTAGGCTCTCAGTTATTTTATTCTCCCTTCACTGTTTTGGGTTTTTTCGTTTTGTTTTCCTCAGACTTCTCTTGCCATAAGAAATTACGAGTGATGCTAGAATGTAAGCTGTTGGTACAGGCTGAACCTTTTGATTTTGAGCCATTAGGTGGCCTTGTCCTCAGGCTAATACATGCCAGCATGTAGGGTTCATGCTCCACAGCATTGAGGTCTGGCACTTGCTGAAGATGCAGGTGGGGGGACTAACACTGTGATCCCAAATCCACCTGATGCATGAGGGAGTCAACACATACTAAAGTTTCTCTCTTCCCTGCTGCAGTAGCAACTCACCCAGCCATCAGTGGGGTGACAGATCTCAACAGCCTACATGAAGGGTGTGTATCAGAAATAGTGTGGCCAGCAGGACCAGGGCAGTGATTGTCCCCCTGTACTCGGCACTGGTGAGGTCACACCTTGAATCCTGGGCTCACTTTTGGGCCACTCCAAGAAAGCCACTGAGGTGCTGGAGTGTGTCCAGAGAATGGAAATGGAGCTGGTGAGGGGTCAGGAGCACATGTCTGATGAGAAATGGCTGAGGGAGCTGGGGTTGTTCAGCCTGGAGAAAAAGAGGCTCAGGGGGGACCTTCCCACTCTCTACAACTGCCTGAAAGGAGGCTGTAGCCAGGTGGGGGTCAGTCTTTTCTCCCAGGCAACCAGCGACAGGACAAGAGGACATGGCCTCACACTGTACCAGGGGAGGTTCAGGCTGCACATCAGGAGGAATTTTTTCATGGAAAGCGTTGCTAAACATTGGAAGGGACTGCCCTGGGAGGTGGTGGAGTCACCATCCCTGGAGGTGTTCAAGAACTGGCACTTAGTGCCATGGTCTAGTTGGCAAGGTGGTGATCAAAGTTTGGTCTTGATGACCTCAGAGGTCTTTTCCAATGTAAATGATTCTGTGATCCTGGGATCACCACTGAATGACAGTGTTATTCTGGTAGCATAATCCAGGACAGAGAGAACCTATGTTCCTCACCTCCTCTACCTCCCGGATGCCACTTCCCAGCAAACGTAAGGGATAGCTACTTCTCTCCAGCTTCTGCTGAAAAAGAATACAGTCTTAAGCAGTGGTGAATACATTTACAGAAATTCCCCTGTCCATGACTGGATGCTGCTTGGAAACAGAGAAAGATCCATTTCTTGGCCACTAGTTCAACAAGAGGCAATAATAGCTGAGAACCAGCATAATCATAGGGCTGTTTGGTTATCCACGTGGCATCAGTTGTCTCTGTTAGCCCAGATATACACTTCACCCCAGCCCAGACTGACACTCTCATCAGTGTAGTCTACAGACAGAACAAAAATTAAATCCCTCCAAGGATCTGATTCTCCTCTCATCTCTGCTGCCGGTCCCTCCACAAGAGGAAGGGAGCCCAGGGGAAGCTTTATTAGTCTGTCAATGAACTTAAAATGATAGTGCTTGCAGGACTGTCAATCCAGCACAAGTAATGANTATATTTAATTGCCAATTCATCAGTAATTCCTGACAGATGGAATCCTTGCATTTCAGGTCAACTTGACATCACCAGCACTCAAAGGTCCGAGTGAGCATTGCCAAATTTAATGAGCTGCAGTAACAATGTCTCCACATTATTCGACTAATTACTAGCTTCTGAAAAGAAAAGAAAAGAGGAGAGGGGGAGGAAGAAAAAGAAAATCCTCTAAACAGATGAAACTTTAATTAACAGCATTTTGAGACGTTACTTATTATGGAGCAAATGCCACTTCAAAGTGAAAATAGCCTCTAGGTGGATAATAGTTCTAATGAAAGGTACAGCAGTCTATTTAGTACTAACTTGCTTCATATATACGGCTTTAAGTCTTCAGAATAACCAGACTTCATGGCAACAGCCAGCACACACCGCTCCTCATGACGCAAAGTCTCCGAGTCTCTGTTTTCGCCAACCATGGACCATCCAGAAGGGTTTGGCATGAGGGCAGCCTGCTGCAGGTGGATCCCATCTATCAAATCCGTCTGGAGCACACTGGTCACTTCAGCTGGTAGCCAGTGAGGCACAGGCCTGGCAACTTGAGCAGCTTGTCTTGAATTTCCAATGCAACATTTTTACATTAAAAAATTATTATATTCATTAAAAGTAGTGGCTACAGCCTTGGACTTACAGGTTGAATGTACATGTTTCATTGAAGCCAGTGCAAAAGTTTCATGTTAAATTTGTGAAATTAATAATAGAATTCAGCCTCAAATGAAGCAAATGAAAAACTAATTTCTTCAAATCAATTTTCAGCAACTTCTGTTCTTCTTTCTCATACACACACACACTCTCATTCATTTACTTATCTAAACGGATGTGGAAAAAAACCCTAAAAATCCCAGCCTTCAAACCAGTCAAAATATTTTTCCTGTGAACTGAGCAGGAAGAAAAAGATGAGGTTTGTTGCTATTTCTAATTTCAAATGGTGAGCATTGCTCATATCTGCCATGATGAGGGGCCATGTTAAATTGGCTAGATCAGGTAACAGCAGGCTGGAAAAACCTTTCCTTATTCTGTAGAGACCTTCATGAATCTATTCATACCTTGCCCACTTCACTCGCCACTGTAACCACCTTTATAAACCCCACTGATGGGAACTGCAACCACAGCAGCTCAGAGCAGGCTGCCACCTCCCTGCAATAAATTCCGATGATCCGGGAAGTGTAAATCACGCCGTTTTGTGCTGGGAGAGCTCAGCTGATATAACAATATTTGCGTGCATTTGGGTGCATTTCCCAGACTGGGACCTACAGAGTGGAATTCAGTGCTCAGTGCCATCCTGTGCAATCTTGCAGGATTCACCCAGCCAACCACTGCCTCCCAGGCAGGAGGCAGGGGATGATAAAACTTGGCATTGTCTGGCTGTACAGAATGCACGCTTGCTGCAAATTGAGCTTGAATATTGCTGGGAGGCGGGGAAGGGGGGGAAGAGGGGGAGGAGAGGCATCAGATTTGTTTAGGCATAAGGACATATCTTAATTTACTCTTTGGTTTTCTTCCCACTCCTACCCTGGTAGACCCATTATTTCCCACTTCAGAATTAGCACCTTTGCCAGCAGAACATAAAGGCAATGAGTAAGGAAAGCTGCAATCTCTGCCCTTGGAGCATTTTCTGCCCTCATGAAGGGACCTTAGTTGAAGCCATTTGGAAACAAAACAGCAAATGCTCTGCTGACAGTGTGTGGAAACACGGGGGGCTCTGTGAATCCATGTTTCCCAGGATGCTGCCAAGGCACTGGCTGGCAGGATGAGTGAATTCCACATCCCCATCCCCAGACCTCGCTCTGCTGTGCTCTCCTGCTCACTTTCAGTGTTGCCTCTGGTAGCACTGCTCTTATTGCCTTAGGGTAACTCTAGCCATGCATCACAGTTTCTTACCTTGTTTTCTTCCTTGCATAGCACTCTGTCCTTCCAAAGCAGCATGTATTATGTCCCAGCAAGCACCAAATCAGCAAAATTTCTGCACTTTGGAAAAGACCCAAGGCCACACCCACAAACAGGCTAGTCAGAAACCAGAAATTTAATAGCCTGGTATGGAGAGTTCACTTTCACCTCTCCCACCTCCTCCCTCCAACCAAAACTTTAAAAAAAAAGAGGCAACAGCTAAGAAAGAGGCTGGTGGCTACGTTTAGCTGGAACAGGATTTGAGATTTTGAGGGAAAACCCCTGGCTGTGAAGCACTTGGCTGATGCAATTTGAGGAAGAAATAGGCTTCACCTATCAGAAGAGGGATCCTGACATCAGTGGGTAGGCAGCCACTCCGTTACTGAGAGGAGGAGGATCACAGGACCCACAGACAAGGTGTACAATAGGAGGATACACCACAAGGCCTGCCTGTGTTGCAGGGGCTGCCTTGTGGGTGGCTTCCATGCTGCTGAGCTGCACTCGGCTCACAGGGTACTATGGTCATCCTCTGCCTCAGCCTCCAAAATAGCTCTTGAGTAGGTGCGAGTCCTTCAGCTACGATTTTCCTCGTAACAACATAATGATTAAAGCCACCATTTAGCAACATGTGACTTGACTCCAAGCTCAGCCCAAGCCTCTCACCCAAGCCATGCCAGCCCAGATTTGACATAAGAACCCGAGGTTTCCTTCACTGCCTGGACTGGTGGCTTTCATGAGTGTTCATGCCAGTGCTCTTGTGTACATGGGAGCTGGTTCCTCTTCCAGCCATGGCAGTCTCTTCGAACACCCTCAACTTAATTTTGCCCATGACTTTTAGGATACCCTGAGAATGGAACCACGAGAATGGAAGCCGGCATGGCAGCCAGTAGGGTCCAAGCAGCTGGTGGGTTTCCAGGCTCATGGTTGCCATCCTTTGTCACTGGAAATACCCTAATTAGTTCATAATGCACTGCACTAATCTGACACCCAACCACCGAACCTCAGGTCTGTTGGCTTTTTCAAGGCTGTGTTTTTGAAAAAAACTCCACCAAATGCAGACTGCAAACACCTTTCCCAATGCAGCACTCCTTGCTCTGCTCACAGCTGAAGGCAGTGCATGAAGATCCTGCATGAGCAGTGGGTTTGAGTGGAGAGCAGGACATGGGGCTGGTATCTCCTACTGCTGTTCAACCAGGCCAAGCAGGTGTTATCTACACTGGCCACTCCCTTTCCCTGACCAAGAGCTGGTGGGAAGAAGGGGGCCCTGGATGCGGAGATCTGTGGGTTGTCCTGGCAGTCCTTCAAAACAACCATGCAGAACCTCCACTACTGAGGCACCTTCTCTGCAAAGAGAAGAGGTCAAAACTCACCTGGGAGGAGCACTGAGCCAAGCAGGCAGATTATGTGTCTTAGCAGGTATAAGCAGAGGCACTGCCAAATAACCAGGCAGACTTTAAGCCCTAGGATAATTAAGAGACCTGTACTGTAGACATACCATAACTTGCAGCTTTCTTGTACTTTTTTCTCCCCTGGCGACACTCAGATACAAACTTTTCACAGCACAGAAAAACAACATGTGAACAGCCTTCTCTTATTCTCACTCTTGATCCTTAAAAGAAAAAAAAAAAATTCAAATTACTCTCCCTCATCAAAGAGTGAATGAGAGAGACCCCCAGTACAAAGTGTTTCTCCCAATCCTCTGGTATCTGTGAGGCACAGTCCTGCCACCGGGGTATGAGGTTTAGCAGCTGTTTGCAAAGTTTCCCCCTAGACCATGGTTCATATTTCAAGCACCTCTCAGAGACCATGGGTCTGAGACATGGTTTTGAGTCTTGTCTAGTTAGCTTTTAAGTCTGACTTGCTATGAAGGAGGGTGACAGAAAAGATGGATCAAACAGATGACCTTGACAAAGGAGGTGCATGCACCTTGGTTTACTTCAAATCCTTGAAAGCCTGTTATTGAATGTGAAAAAACTGACTTAAGCCGCCCCAAAAAACCCAGTAATAAAAAGCAGCTAATGTATCCAATTTTTCTGGCCAAAAATTAAGGCACTGGAAGGCAGGCTTTTTAATGGCTATCATTTCTCCTGTGTTATTTGAAGATCCCCTTGTAAACGGGAATCCTGGGTCTGTTTTGCCATCTGTTCCCTCCACTCCTGCCTAGGAATCCTGAAAGGGTATTTATTGTATATGCAGGTTCAGTGAGGCCCACTTACTATAAACAAATACTGCATGAAATATGGTGGGGCCAGCTTTTTCTACAGTGCCTGTATTTATGAGGAAACAGTATAAAAACAAATATGTAATCTGGAAATAAACCTGTTAAATGAATAAAAAGTCCTATGGAGCAAAACATAATGATTAGCAGAGCCATTCAGGGAAAGACCCTGTTAAGGGAACACATCTGCTGTCATCCACTTTGCTTTTCCCCCCTGATAAAAATCCATTTAGAAGCAGCCATCAGAAAATCATGGGGGAAGGGACGGCAAGAAGGAGGAGATGATCCAACCTAAAAGCTATAAAGCCAACCATGGCACTTCTGCTGGTTCTTGAAATGCCTCTTGAGTCCTGCACCCTGCTGTCCACCAAATATAATCTATGTTATTTACAGCATGTACTTGGTACAGATTACAGACACTCAGCTGAAGGGGGAGAAAAAGGGAACAAGAAGTAATAATAAAATGGAAAAAAAAAAAAAGAGCAGGAAAGCAATTGAAGGCCAGCATGGTGTGCTGAACAAAGATTCAAATAAGGAACTTGCAGTGCAACATGTTTGTGCACACATGCATAGAAAATCATATTTTGCTTTTGACCAATTGCACAGAGCAAAACCACGGGTTATGCAGAAGAGCAGCACAAAATAAACCTGCTATGGAAATGTAACTCAATCATGACCTTTGATTGCCAGCTTCTCCCGTGTGCCTCATCGCTGACTCAGATGCAGGAAGTGCTATTCTAGCTACCTGTTCCTACTCACTCTGTATTTACAGACCTCAAGTAAAATCACAACCTGCTCCACACCCACTTCACCCCACCCACACAGCCAAAGCCAGCTACAGATGGGCAAGGAGTTGCACTTGTTGTCACATCCTCTCCCCATGGTTTTACATTTGCTCCAAGATGTTCTGGGTATTTCCCATCTCAGTTTCTGCTTTCCGCTGTGAGTTGCCTGACTCTCCCCATGGAACCAGTTATTAATACTCCAGTCTCTACCGACAACGCAAACAAAGCAGGTACAAGCTGATGCAACTCTGGAAAGTGCTGTACCAAACACTGATGCAACACCCCGGAGAGCTGAGATTACTCCCTCGGAGTGTGTGGGATGAGGATGCCCTGCTTGCTCTCGTCTTGACTCTTGCTTTCGCCTTTGCCTGCCAGCACAAAACCTGACGTCACTCCGTAACCCACATCTTCCCAGTCTGTGGCTTGGAAGAGCTCTGGTTGTTCCCAGGTGAAAGCATTACAGACATGTGCTTTTCCTTCGTCATGCGTGTGACTTCACGGCCAAACTGAAGTGCATTGCCTTGCTCCTGTTTTTAGCATCAGGGTCGCTTTGCCTCTCGCCCATCAATCAAAGTAAAACAATAAAACCTTCACCCTCGTAGCAAGGAAGACAACGCCCAAGCATTGACTGGAGAGACGAGTAGCAGATGCTGGGCCTGTGGCTTCCCTTCCCCATCTGAAGCATGGAATAAGGTGTCACATAGCATAATTTGAGTACTAATTGGCAAAACAGGCATAATAATTTGCTTGAACATGCACTATGATGCTGATGTATTGTTTGCAAATTATTAACCAGCATTGACTTGCTGTCTTCAGTGTATGTGAGCTATGCCTAAAAGCTTAATGCATTTATATCACTACAGCTACTACTACTGCTCACTGACACACTTTAGTATTTTTATTGCTTTTTCATAGCTGACATGATTCTGATGGTATGTAATTAAATATTTTACAAAGATAGGGTCGGATCCGACAACCTTTATGCACATGAATAACCTCATTATATTCAGTGCCTCTACTCATGTACCCAAAGCAGTCAAGGCTGGGTTCCTACAAAAATAATTTTTTTCCCCTTCTGTATTCCTCTTCTAGGATTTTGATGGAATTAATAATGGGGGGGAAAAAAAAGACCCTTAAAACTCCTTCACATTTATTTTGTGCATAGAAACCTTCACATAGGATTTAAAGAAACTACAAGAACACTGTTGTGGCAGTTATGCTTGGCCAAGGATGGAAAGAAGTAAGAGGTTTTGTTTTCTCAGAGACTGAAAGACATACTGCTTTTTTGCCAGCCTATATCTCAGTGTGGTTTCTTGAGACTGATTAACAGTTAGAAGGGGGGATTTTTTTTCAAGTATTCACCACTCGCTATAAAATGTGGTGTATTTCTAGTATGAGGGGGATTGCCCAAATGGTTTTTTCTTTATATTACCTGCAAATCATGTCCCAGTCACATGCTTCCTTCAAACTGATACACATGTAAAATGCTCATGCACCAGCATCTTACAGGCTGGGAATGTCCTGTTCCCCACTGACATATTTACATGTTCACAGGGACGTTTTGCTTGGCTCCAGCAAGAAGCAAATCTGACCCAAACCTAGACTGAGAGCTGAAGACCTTACTTTGTCATAAAACCAGCTTTTCAAGTTTGGATTCAGATCTTCAGCCTACAGGCAGACTTGTCCCAGCTGCATTGTCATCCTGGCACCTGGTGCTACACATTGCTACTCATCCAGAATAGCAAAAACAGGCAGGCAGGAGGAAGAAGGCATCAGTGGATCTTGGGATTTGAAGGCTTGGATTCATTTAAGAGAGACATAAATAAAATATTGCAGCCATGACCAAAGCACAGGCAAAAAGAGAGGGCATCTGGGCCACTGTGAATCCCAGGTAAAACACAAGCCTTACAAAACTTGGCACTTTGTAATGCCTCTGCAGCTAAATGAAGGTATGTTTCTGGTTTTCCCACAGCAGGGAATGCAGGAAGGCTCTGAACTCAGCCAGCAAGGCTCTCTGGTCATTTTATGCACACACCCTTACTTTACTACTTCACGAACTCCTGAAAAAGCCTCTCTCCCATCTTTGGGCAAAAAAGGAAACCAAATACAAGTTTCTGAAAACAAACAGGCCCTTTAAATTAAAGTCTACAAAATTATTAGCCTTGTATGAGAGCAAATATGTTTCATAGTTACACCTAATCTGTGACTGGGAGGGATTAACCCCAACCACAGCCTAGCCCAGGCAGGAGAAGGACAACCAACCTGGCTTTTGGGGAGCTCTGCTGGATGAGCAACTTTGAGCATCACTGAACTGCAAGCCATGACAGGAGGTGAAACCTTTTTGGCACACAAACTGCGGGAGAGCTTTGGTGTCTGGACATGACCTTTACCAGTCCTGTTCCCACAGCAAGGGTCACACCACAGGTGAATCCCATCACCAGTCCAACCTAAACTCCAGTCATAGCAACAATCACAAATGTGTTTTGAGACTCAAACTGAAAGGAAAAGAACAAAAAGTTGCTTATAAATGATCTGATGCAGCAGTCCCAGCTGCCAGCTGTACAGTAAGGGAGCATTACCTTGCCCATCAGTTAAGCCCAGAAAGGGGATGCTCCTTTTGAAATTCATCATCCTTGAACAGTTGGGCTCTCTTCCTCCACCATCAACTGTTTTTCCAGGATCTGTTTAGAAAAACCAAGTCTACCACACCCCTTCCAGCTTGCCCATCTCTATATTTTGGTTGGTGTGGGAAAACAAATCTGTCAGACCTGCACCTCCTCTCCTTCCCTCCCTTCTGGACAGAGTGCAAGTTTGGGTTTCAAGTCTGCTTCCCTTGGACTGACATGCTCTGCCAAGCTGCCATCAGGGACAAAATCAAGAGCACTGAAATGGCAGGAGAAAGCTGATCCTACATGACACATGGGGGAAAGGCAACACACACCAAGGCCTCTGGAAAAGACTCCTTCCTGGCTTTCCAGCTATGTGCACATTTATGAGGTTTGAGTAAAATTCAGCTGAAGCATGCAGGCCAACGACTGCTTGTCCAAAATTAACTCAGTTGCTGGACTTTTGTCCATTTAAGAGTCACCTGATCCCTCTCTGCATTGCCTAGGTTAAGCCCTGTCAGCATCTGAAATGCCTCAAGTAGCATTAACCCTTCTGATGGCACTGCAATGTTGGGTGAACTTTTCAAAAAACTTTTTAAAGCATGATAAAAACACTCAGATCAAGACACTCCAGTGACCCCAGCACATGGATGGGTTACAGCTCTTTCACTAGTCAGGAATGGCACTTAAGAGAAGCGGAAATGGGCAGTTAATGAGACACAAGGTTTACTTGCCCATGCGCACCTATGAACATGAACATTTCTTTTTTATTTTATTTCTTGACCCCAGAGAAGGGGCATCAGACTTGAAAGCTGTCACCTGGTTTTTGTGATAATTTCTCCATTTAGGGATTAAACATCCAAACCCACGTGCACATATTTTTCTGCTGCAAATAGGCAGCACAGACAGTTGCAAAGCAAGGAGATGGGTGTGTGAAAGAGGATTTCTAGTGACCCAGGGGAAAAGAAATAAAGGGATGAGTCTGGACCTGCCAAACAGCTGGTAAACTTTAGAGCTCAGTTTAAGACTGTTCTGAGGCTTGTCTACCCACAGCAGAAAAAGCACTTTCTCCCCTGCCTGCCTTTGTTTTTGCACAGTTCCTCCAACACCACAAGGCCATAAGCTGCTCCACAAAGCAAAATCAAGACTTGTCTCCTCACGTGAGTGAAAAAACAGCATGTTTATAAACACTGGCTTTGGAGAAAGGTACAGGGGCCTGGTCAGATGAGTGCTCAAATGCTTTTAATGTGTTACCACTCCTTTTTTCAGCTGTTGCTGGCTACTCCCATCCCCCTGGGCCTGTACACACTGCTAACCCATTGCGGTGCAACCTGCAGTGGGGTTGTTGAGCCCATCTCGGCACGGTGCCAACCCACCACTGCCTTCACCTTGGCTGGGATCCTGAGAAGAGGCTGCAATAACTATTAATCATAAACCCTGTTGATTAAATCCATCTACCTATTTCACTCAGCTACAAGCAGGGGTGAGGGCTGTCCTGCAAGTGGCTCTGTCCTGTGGTCCAGCTGCCTGGCCATGCACATGAAGCCAAGGAAAGAACTGGGTCTTTAAATCTGTGTTTAATTTGCTGCTGGTCATGGGATTTCCACCTGCATGTCACCGTGGTCTGACATTGCCAAGTGTGAGATTTTTCAGGATGACGGAAGCAGCTGAAAACTTCCACCAAGCCCTGAACAAGCCTGTTAAAACCTTCACTGAACACAGGCAGGGGTAAGGGAGGACGGATCCTGTTCCTGTGCTGCAGACACCCTGCTTCACGCCCTGGGAAAAGGGTATGTCAGGATCTCAAGCACAAGTCCAGAGCTGTTTAGAAAATGAAAACCAAAGCTCCCTTGAACATCTTTGTTTCTATTCTTAACCACAATTTCATTTGCATTGATGTTTCCTGACCAATTCTCTCCTCAAAATAATTGATGGGGAAAAGATCAAGAGATGTAATTAAAAGAGAAACAAACAGAAAACAAAGGGAAGAGGGTAAATGGGCATGTGACTTCGGGTCAGGGAAGGAAGAGGAGCAGGTGGTGGAACTGATGAGGGAGATTTAATGAACTGCAATTGACTTCAAATAACAAAGGAGGAGGAACCTAATCCTACCATTGAATCTGTACACATATGGACTCATCATAACAAATGGTAATCAATCCATCAGCCTTAAATTAAAGATAAGGTGGGCAGGAAGGAAGGGATGGAATTTATTCTCTCCTTCCCATCCCTCCCCCCACCAAACTAAATGTTTGCATGTGTCCATGTCTTTGTTGTCAGAATTAACGTCTGTCATCTCTCCATTCTCAACCAAAGCAGTCCCCTTCCCATGCTTCACTATGCCACTGCAGGCAGGCCCCCTTAGAAGCTTCCCCAGGAATTCAGGATCCTGGTTACCCTGATTCTGCAGTGTATTTCACTTGACACTGATCAAGGCTCAGCAGCCTCAGAAATATGCTTGTAGGACTCTGCATGTAAACGCTCTCTGAGCTTTAATCAAACGCACATCACAGAGAGTCCTGCGTGACAGAAAGCAGAACCACCGGTCCTCAGACCTGCCAAGAAGAGCCTCATCTGCAATACAAGCATTCTTCCTCTTCTGTATCATTTTGGCCCTTGCTTTCTCATTCTAGAACAAGCTGCAGAAATACTCTGGGGTTTATATGTTATCTCCTTGTTTCAAGCTGAAGGCAAGTTCACCAGGTTTTCTAAATCAGGTTTTATGATCCTCATTAAGTTTTCTAGGATAAAGTTTCTATTTTAAGGTCTGGATCCTCCAAAGAGAGCTGCACAGTTGGACACCCCTTTCCCACACATTCAGGCAAGCCTATCTGTGCACATGGTTTTCTTTGCAGGATTTGCCCTCCATTTGGCCTGGCAGGAAGTTTCTCCCAAATAAAATGCTTCTAACCTGGTGTCTCCATGGTCAGCAACTAGTATGTATTTCTCCTTGAGCCATAGGCAGCAAATGCATGAGCAATTCATGAAGATCACCATTGATACATGTTTAAAAGAGGGAAAGTTTGTTATTTACAGGGTAATATCAGGAACTAGGTAATATAGTTTTCTGTTCTTGCCATAACCTTACTATGTAATTTCCCAGCATGTTTCATACTTTAGTATATTCCAGGTATTCCAGAAGGACACTACCAGTTGAGCTGAGAGGTGGCGGAGAGGAGATGCTCAGACATGCAGAGTGGGACCTATATGGAGCTGCAGTGTGGGACAAGGGCTGGGTGCCCCTGAGAGTCTGGAGCTGGCAGAGGGAATGCATGGAGCACTTCATTTCCAGAGGCATTTCCACAACAGCTACTATTTGAACAAAGCATTTGTCAATTCAAATAATTCAATCAGATCTCCCAAGGAAAGGACAGGGCAAGCACAAATGGACAAGGACACGATGTTGAGCCCTGACACATCACATCAGGAAAGGGGGAAAGAGGCAAGAAAACAGAAATTTGTGAAATAGTCACCAAAGCTAAATTCTTGTCCCTATTTACAGCTCTGCAAGAGGAGCAGGAAGGACACAACCCAAGCACCACTTTAACTGTAAGCTTTCCCATTTCCCTGCTGGCTCAGGTCCTCTTAACCTGCACATTGGCACCTGATGTTCCAGCTTCATAGCAGCTGAGGAGCCCCCACCAGAAGCTGGGGTTGCCCAAGCAGAGAGGAGCGTCTCTCATCCACCGCATGCCAGCAAGTGCTCAGCCCTCTCAGTGGGGACCCCCTAGCCTGAGCAGGTCCCCCATGCTGAGCTATTCTTACCTGGCCATCAGGAGAGGGACTTGGCCTGTTGGGTGGGAGTAGCGGGAATTTGGGATACTGCAGGCACACACCAAGGAAGCACAGTCAAACACTCAGCAAGTGCTAAACCACAACACTGTTGTATCTGGACGATCTAGCTTTTGTGGGGTTGTCCGTCATTGTTTTTGTTGTCTCAGACTTGGGGACAGGGAATACCAGTGACAAAGAGCACCTGCTGTCTTCACAGAATCACAGAATAAGCTTAGTTGGAAGGGAGCCTCAAGGATCATCGAGCCGAACTCCTGGCCCCACACAGCACCATCCCCAAGAGTCACACCATGTACCCGAGAGTATTGTCCAAATGCTACTTTATCAGGCATCTTGTCTTTGCCAGGAATAACCTGAGAGTGTTGCTGCCAAGCAGCAGGATCATCTGCCATCTTGTTTTTGTTTTGGCAGCCACACGAGACTGAGTTGAACACCTTTTATGAGTAAACCACCTTCTCTTTTTGTGTTCTTCTGTTGCTAATATTGTTGTTGTTGCTGTGCGTTTCTTATTCCATTGCCGTGTGCTTTCGGTAAATTGTTACCTAAAACCATAGTCTGCCTTTGTCCCTCTCTCACTGGAGGGAGGCAGAAAGAAGGGGGAGTGACTTATTTGGAGTTTAAATCCCGGCTGTTTTTTTAAACCACCACCCATGTCCTAAATGACTCTGCACCTGGAGCATGGATTTGCACTGCAAGGCTGTATTCACGGCTCTTCAGGTACCGTGTGGGCTGACAGAGAGCTGATAGGGCACACCCCTTAACTCCCTCCAGCAGAGCACGATGAGGGCTGCCTGCCCTGCGCTGCAGCCTGCCGCGTTCCGATCTTGTTTTGCTTCTATCGAAGGGGACGGATCCTCTCAGCCCACTGAAATGTGACCACAGAGCATCCCAAGAAGTATCACTTATCACCACTGGCTCTCAAGAAGACAGACGTTTTCTAACAAGAGCACAGCACAGCATCACTCCCCTGCTCCCCCAGGAACAAACACCAGAGGAGGAGCCATCAGACACATCTTCCCATGCACACATTAGTAAGTCACCACCTCACCACCCTCTGCTTTCTTCTGTTGGTGACCACAATTTTTCTCAGACTTTTTGCTAAAGGGCTTCTTCTCTTGCTTATTGTTCAACGGGAGCCTGAAGCAAAGTGTGTCAATGGCAAAGGAGGAGGGAGGAGGTCGAAGTGAAGCTTGGTGGTGCACAATTCCCCTCTCAGTCTGGCAGTTTGGGGATCTCTCTCTTCTTCTTTTCACCTACGAAAACCTGGCTGCTCGCCACAGCATAATATAGCAACGGGGGAAAGAGAGGAAGAAGGCTTAACTTTTATTTATTTTAGCGCGATCATTAGGATTATGTCAGGGGGAAAAAGCATTAATACATAATCTTTTCCCTGTGCTATACAACACTGGCTGCTTTTAATTTAGAATTAAATTGAAACACTCACTCAGAACAGCTTTGAACAGCAGCCAAGGCCTTCTCTTGCATTGTGTGAGCAGCTGGGTAGCCTTTCCACTCTCCTTTCTTGGTCCACAGTGCCCTTTTTTGAGACCTGTGCTGAGGGTCAGTCACTGAAGATATTTGTCACCCTTCCTCAAGTGCCAAGGGTCCCCGTGGCTTGGAGCTGGCACACCAGCCATAGGCAGAGGGGGAGGCCCAAAGCATGTGAGTGAAGCCCCCAGGAGACTGAACTTCAGCAAGTAAAGCTGCACAGCTACAAGTATTTCACAAATTAAAGCAAGAAGGGACATATCAAAAAGCACACTGAAAAGCACATTTTTAAAAAGTGGTAAGTTGCAGTGATTTTTTTTTTTTTCTCAACAGCACACATTGTTTTGTATGCTTTGTCACACACGATGGGGCAAGTTCACACAAGGAGGTTTGAAGGTATAAACAGGACAGACAAGGCTGGGTGGGGTAAAGCCAAATTTAGTTAAGTGAACTGGTCATCCTGTTTTGTTCATACAATAAGCCTGGTCCAGACGGTTCTCACCAAGCTGATGAGAAATGTGCCCTGGTTCATTCCCTGTTCATTTTAATCTATATAAATACTGGGTTTTGTCAGGCTAAAGAATCCAGTGCAGACTCAAGCGCTTTCCTTAATTATTGGTATTCACAGAAAGAAAGAGTAAGTTTAAAGGAAGGGGGGGGTGGGAGAGATTGCCACCCTTTCAGTGCTGCTGTGAAGGGAGCTCTGCTTATCACAACAGGTGCAAAGGCCACTCACAAAAACAGAAGCAGTTCAACACTGAAAGGCTAAGAAATTACTTATTCTCTTTGTCAGCTGCTCATACAAGCAGGGTAAAGGCTACTTGGAAGGAAAGAGAAAGGGTAAAAAGAAGGGTTAATGTTTGTGAAAGAAAGAAAGAGAGAAAGAAAGAAAGAAAAAAAAATATTAAGTACATGAGCCTGCAGGTTCGCAGGAGACTCTGGAAGATATATTGACCTTAAAAAATATAGATTAAAAAAAAGCACAGAAACAAAACTACATCCCCTGACAGAGCAGGAATGAGCAGCACCAGCAGGCTGGGGACTGGGGGAAATTTTAACAGTCTACCACTCCAGTTGAATGGTGAGGGGAACAATGCCGGCTGAAAGCACAGCATTCCTGCCCTTGCGCCCCCGCAGAAAGGGGCTGTA
The DNA here is from genome assembly GCA_013398115.1 of Falcunculus frontatus. NCBI lineage: Eukaryota > Metazoa > Chordata > Aves > Passeriformes > Falcunculus > Falcunculus frontatus. Next base: position 2,806,649 of record VZRV01005432.1, read on the forward strand.
CAGGTCTTTCTGATGGCTCTCTCTAATTACACGTTCTTGTGTATGGCAATTCATGGCCAGTTCTGAGAATGTCCTCATTCCTTGTCAGAAGGGTGATTTGTATACCACACCTAGAGAGTCAACATATTGGGGAAAAAAGTTATGTTAAAAAAAGCAAGCTCCTCTGATGAGGAGCCCACAGTTTTCAGGGTTGCTGTTATCCCTTGGGTTCTTGACTGGGTTTCATTTCTTTCACCCTCTCCCTTTCAAAATAAGGCATCAGATGCAAAGGAAACTAGAATTTCATTTTGTAACACCCCTCCATTAATCCCTACATCTCTCTCAAGTACTGCATAAATTTCATCCTCTCTTCCTGGAGCTCACAGAGGTTGTTTAACACCTGGTGCATCTTATTTTCCAAGAACGATGGTTGTGTTTATTTTAACCCGGCCTGGGATGATGTGCAAACCAGCCACAACTGTTAGATGCTGAGTGTTCCCAGAACCAGATGGTCAAACCTTCCTCTTTTAAGACAGCTGACTCAAAACCATAAAAGAAAACACCAAAAATGAAAACAATCATCAATGACAACATCAAAAAACACCCTGTGGTGGGGAATAAAATATTTCAATATTGACACTGTGAGACAGAAAGAAACTCAGAGGAAAGAGAGTGTTTGATTTCCAAACCCTGAAAGTTAAGCGTGCAAAGGAGGGAACTCGCTCATCAGGAAGTTTCCACCAGTGGAAGGTAACAGGAGGAATTCCCTAGCTTAAATATGACAGATGTTCATACCTCTGCTACCCAGAAGCAGTAAAACCCCCCTGTGGCTATTCTGACTGCCCTGCTAAATGAATGGTGAGTTAAGAGTACTAATAAAGCCCAGCGATGCGAGCTGCCACTGCCTGCACCTGCAGGTTCTCTGGTAGCCACTTCTGGCTTCACAATTTACAGCCAAATGCAAAGCACTTCATTTTAGCACCGTGAATAGTCTCTTGCCCTCCTCGTGGTTCTCCTCTCCTTCCTAGGCTCCTCCATTCACAACTAGTCCTGATTTAATTGGGCTGCTTTGCTCTAAGCCACTGAGGGGGCATTGCTGGCACACACTGCACGTTTTGCACAACCAAACTTGCCTATGGCAGGTTTGAGGCAGTGCAGGGTTTCTGTTCATAAAGCTGCTCCAGCCTAACTCAGCTGAGAAATTCTACACTGAAGGTTAAATCAGTCCAACACCAGGTTTCAGGCAATCCTGTTTATGGGCAGCTGACAGGTTTGTTCTGGTTTAATAGAACCAGCTCCTCCCCTCCTTGACTGGGGAAAAATAAAATAAAATTTAAAAAATCAACATACATTTTCACACTTCTGTAACTAAAATGAAAAATAATTTTAAAAAATATCCACACCAGGTTCTAGGCAGAAACAAACAAGATGACAAGATGCCACAAAACAGCTTGTGAAATTCCCACACAAAGGTGTAAATGTAGAGCACATGGAATCATAGAATGTTAAGGAATTGGAAGGGACCTTAAAGACCATCTAGTCCCAGCCCTCCTGCCATGGACAGGAACACCTCCCAGTAGACCAGGATGCTTAAGGCCTTATCCAGCCTGGCTTTCAACACTGCCAGGGTTGGGGCATCCACAAACTGTCTGGGCAACCTGTTCCAGGGTCTCACCATCCTCACAGTAAAGAATTTCTTTCTAATCTTTAACATAAATTTCCCCTCTTTCAATTTGTTCCCATTAGTCCTTGTCCTATCACTACACTTCCTAATGAAGAGTCCCTCTCTGGCTTCCCTGTAGGCCCCTTCAGATACTGGAAGGTTGTTACGGGGTCCCCACAAAACCTTCTCTTCTCCAGACTGCACAGCCCCAACATTCTCAGCCTGTCTTTTTAGGGTAGTGGCTGGCATGCAGGCTCTCATCCTGGTAGACATGAGGTAGCTTTTCCTTCTTCCACTGTCTCTCACCTCTCTGGAGGAGAACAGACACACAAACTGCCTAAGGACCCTGAAAAAACAATCAATTTCTTGTTAATCATCATAAGAAATAGAGAGCCTATTCTTACTCAAAAGAGAGAGCCTTATCTTACGCAAAAATAAGAGATGTCTGTATGCTTTTCACCAACTACTTTTCTTTAACTTTTCTACTAATATTATGTAAGAAGTATATGATACTGACATGAAAAGTCTTTGTGAACATTTCAAGAAAGACAGAAAGCCCATTTCAAACCTTACAAGTAGAGGAGGGGCTTCAGCCTTTTTCAGAGTTTCTCATGCAATTTTCTACAGCTCTTAAGAATGGTAAAGTCACAGTTAAAGGATACGTGTTCTGTAAAATGATAGAATCATTTAGGTTGAAAAAGACCTCTAAGATCAAATCCATCCATTAACCCAGAACTGCCAAGTCCACCATTAAAACATGTCCTTAAGAACCACATCAAAATGTCTTTTAAATTTCTCCAGGGATGATGACTCTACTACATCTCTGGGCAATCTGTTCTTCCACTCCTGTGTCTGTGCTATTGCAAACTTAATCTAACCGTAGGACTAGATTTAACAGAAAAGATCACTTACAAGGCTGTTTATACTTGAGCTAAAACCAGGTTTCAAACTAAGTTAAACTGCAAAGATTAAATGCACAGCCAAGGCCTCAGTGCCTTATGGCACTAGGTTGTAGGAGACTTTCCAGGCACATCAAAGAGTTTTGTGTAAGGCTGTTAAGACTCACTGCTGCTCATAGTTATAGGGCACTACAGGTAGAAAACCTGAGTTCTACACCTCCTTCTGCAAGTAAGCATTCACAGATGGTCACAGCAGAAATAATTTCATATTATACCTTCATTAAGTATCTCAAGATGCATTGTCATTGAAAAACAAGTCCCCCAGTGCACATCAGGAAAATAACACAACACAAAAAGTTTAGTAGACCATGCTGCTGAATACATAATGTCTGCTCTGGACTGGGGATGTTCCTGATGTTGGCAAATTCCCCTGGACAACAGGACTATAAGATTCTTGCCACCTCTAGACACTGACAAAACGTAGATGTTTAATGCCACATCCCTGGTACACGTAGCACTCATTCATCAATGTCCCATATGCTGAAAAATATTTTCTGTGCTAATTCACAAGGACGGCTGTTAATCCGCCATCCCTTACAAACCTCAGCAAAATCCACTTAGCTTCGAGTCAGGCATACTTCAGAAAGTATTTGTCCTCTCTGCAGTGGGATTGAGAGAGACATACAAGGCAAGGGGTGACAGAAATACTGGAAGTCTAGCAGGGCTTGGGTAAAACCTCAGAAATCCTGCAAGGATGTGAAAGAAGCCACAAGCCCTGCGCTAAGAAGAGCGACTGGTAATTAAAACCTTGATACAGCGAGTCATCTGAGTTTATTTAAATAGGTACTTAAAGATAAACGCAAAGCATTTTGCTCAAACATTTTGAGGAATATGATCCTTAAGGAAGATTAACAAGCCTTTAATACCACTTGTGTTATGAAATGTCATTATAATCAAGCAGTAAATCAATACTACAGTAGCACATGCTGCAGATCACAAGGGCTGTGTTTTGCAGAACAAAAGAAAGGGCAACCTCCTCATCTTCTGTGACAGTGATACATGTTATATATACCTATACCTTTCAAACAGTGACATTTTTGGTACCTCTAGTCACCCATGAGGCCGTCTGTCTACATGGGAAGGGGTAGCAATTTTCTGCTTTGAATTACACAACCTTCCAAGCAGGTTAAATGTGGGACCTATCTGCCAAAAGCTGCCTACACCAGTGTGCTCTCTTGCTTCACATTACAGCTCCCCTGGCCTCCTCCCCGTGCAGCAGCAGTGGTCAGACCCAGCTCAAGGCTGCTTGGAGTGCTCAGGGTGCAGATGAGTCACAGATGCTCCCCCAGCTCAGAGCTGCAAGGGGCCAGCTGTGCCCATGTCAAAGAGCCAGAGGGAGGATGCCCAGCCAGGGCCAGTGGAGGGGGGTGAGGGCAGAAATACAGGAGCAGAGATTTAGCCTAAACTGGAGCTGTCAGAGCTACATCCTGGTGAGTGAGATAATACATGCATTTCCCCTGCCTGGCCCAGACTGAATTAGCACATCTGGGGCCCACATTTACTGCTGCTTTGGAGCACCTTCACCATTAACACTAAAAACACATCCTGGAGGACATCAGGGCTTGAGATGAAGGAGGTGAGAGGGGAAATAAGACACCTTGCCTCCCCCTTCACCTTGTTCCTCCCTCCTCCCACTGGCTCCGAAACACTTTGCAACTTGAATGCTGTCAATCTCTGTATGGGAGAAATGTATTTATAGAAACCCCATCGCTGTGGCCCAACGCTTTTATGGGACCAGATGTCGGAGGACATGAAGTTGATAAAGTAAATCACAGTCCAAGAAAAAGGGTCGAAATTATCTTCTGCCAGCAGTGAAAATTACTGCTTCTCCGACTTCCATGGAGCGGTGCCAGTTTACCTCAGTGAGAAGTGGGGTTGGCAGGCAGGTACAGATGTGAATAATTAGGCTGAGTAAGCCGTCCAACCAAGAAGACATCTGCCCTTCACAGGAGAGATTTTTCTAGAAAGGGTTAATGCCTTCTCCTTTGAATTACTGAGTGGCAGCTGCAGATGACATCAGATTTTCGGCCATACTGTTTTATATCAGCATACATGAAGCATCCACAGAAGACTAAGCACTGTTTGAGACTGTAATCAGAGCAATGGTCAACATTATCAAAATAAATAATATAATTAAGAGATTTCTTGATCTTACGGTTGTGTTTAAAAATAGGGATATCTTCAAAATATCAGGGTATATGTAGATGTAGCAAAAGCACCAAGGACTCAGGCACCTTTCTGGTAATCAGCCCACAAGGAACACACAGATCTCAGGTACACATGTGAAACTCATCTGCTTTCAACTAAAGCCAGCAACTCAGGAAGATGCCAGGGTATGTAACCAAAGGATCCATATAGCTATATTTTGGCACTATTCAGCAAAGCTGAGGAGAAGTAGGTTAATTAAAATTCGTGTGTCATTTCCATTTCCTCTGCATGTCTACAAGACTGTTTATTCTCACCATCTGAAAGAGATTCTCACCATCTGAAAGAGATATTAATTGCTGCTCTTGGTTTGTGAGAATAAACACTACAAGAGATCAAGTTCCCTAGTGAAGCCTTCTCAGTTTTGCTTTTAAACTCCAATGGAACAGCTTGAAAGGGCTGCTTTTATCTGCACAGCAATTGGCTTACGATGCAAACCTAGGGTGAAGTCCATTACCAGTTGTCCACCAAAATTTTGTTGACAAAGACTACATCAGCATTTGCTGCCCGTTTCTATCAGCCACAGCTCAATGTAGTAAGAAGATTTTGTCCATAGATTAGGTTTAGGCTATTTGCTTCAAATAATCCCCTTTCTTCATCACTTGTGCCAGCACTGTGGTAGTTGAAGTGATTAGGAGCAGGTTGGATCCCAAAACAAGATCTTGCATACAACCTGGAGAGACATAGCATGGAGTGAATGCATATGTTAGCTCATCAGTATTTCAGTATTGGTGCAGCATCAATGCTGACATGAAGCCTAACAAAGACTGTGCTGCTGCACAGCTTATGGTGCATCTTGGAGATCGCTTCTCTCCTGCCAGCATAACACCTTGTAGTAGCAGAGAGCACACAGTTTGGTGGCGATTTCTACCCCCATACCAGAGATCACTGGGTGGTCCAGTCAGTGCCAGTCCAAAGCTAGCATAGTACCCGTGACTGGTATGATGTCGGCATCACTTCCATTGTGTCTGTAGGTGTGTTTTTTAAGTACTGGGTGCTTAGACTTGTAGAGCCTGACAGGATCTGTGAAGTGAATGCTTCCCCTTTGCCAACATCACTTCTTTCCAGGCCTTCAAAGCAACTACAGCAAAAAACAATAACATGTGTCAGCTGGATGGGCAATGTCAGTCCCCCAGCTCCAGGAACGTGAAGCCAACAAAACTGGACAAAATAGAAAACAATGTGCAACCTGCCTACTGTCAGACCCCAATCCACCTTACAGTGATGATGACGTTCATTGCAGTCTGGGTGGAAATGGTAAGGTTGGGGTGTGGAATAATACACCCACAGATTTCACTGATCCTGGCAGAGGGCTGATCTGCAGCCCTGTGACACGCCACTGAAAAAATTGCGATAGGAAAAATTAGTGTCCAAGGCAAAGTGAGATGCTGTAGAGTGAAATACAACTCTTGTAGGTTTTAACCAGCCCAAGGAAGTACTATGTGTGTGCTAATGAACCATCCAAGTGACAGCAGGAGAGAGGCTATATCCAACAGGCCAAAAAAAATAGGTTACTCCATTCATAGACCATTGTATTTCATAGAGATTCAACAAGGAACACCCATATTACAGAACATGTAGCAGCAGGTGATGAAAGAGACTAGATAGCCCTTCAGCAACAGAATGAAGGTTAGACAAAAGAAACTGGACTATGCTGCTCATGCAGGAGAGTAAGGAAGCTCTGGCAAGTGTGCATCTTCAGGTCTTTCAGCTGCTGGAAGAGTTTTGGCAGGGCTGTAGTTCAGTCTCATATAATTTTCGAAAATGAAACGTCACCACCAAATATTTGGAAGAAGTGCATGAAAAACAAACAAAATATATTTTTAAAATTCAGCTGACACTTGCCTATGAATGTAAAAATTCAAAAGTTAGTCGTGCAGTACCTGTTAGCCACCTGAGTTACATGTGTGGATGAAATGGATTTCAACTAAGCATAAAGAAAAGGAATTACTGTGGTATATTTTCAGCCAAAATTTCCAGAAAAGCAACAGAGACTATAAATAATGATATTCTAAGAGACAGTCTGAGAATACTTCTCAGTTAATGGTGTTTCTTTTGTCTCTCAACCAGTTGTTCACCTGAACACTTTAGTTCTCAAGAGATCTAGAGTGATGCAAAAAACCTACCTCTCTTGCAGCATCTGTTTACAAAAGCCGTACCTGCTGCAGAGACATCACAACAAAACAAATTTGGCTTCAGTGCTAATTTGCTCACAGTAAGTGTCACTTGAGACAAAAGCTAGCTAGACCTGGAGTAATAGATGGCAATCTCCATAAATGTATCCAAACTAAATATTTCAGCAACGCTGAAAGGCTGTGAAAAATGATGAGAAAATACACAGAAGTTAGAGTATCATCTTTTGGGTGTTTCTGGGTGAGTCAAGGTATATTCAGGGTCTTCTCTCTTCCCATTCTTTGGGGTACCTAGACTACATTCATTTTATTCACAGCCCAAATGTTAGACTGCTGGTTTACAAGTCACCCCTATTTTCTTGCATATATTGCCTTTCTACTACTGCAAAAATATTAGGCTGACTTGATGGGGTGGGGAAACAGTACTTTGTACCCACCTCTGACCCACAAGAAATGAACAAGATTTTTGCCACTAACTTAAAGACAATGGGAAGATACTCTTACTGAGTAGTAAGTAAGTAAGTAAAGAGATATGTTATATTTGGGCACAGGTGCATTTGTTACACCACCAGCGTAAATTGCTGCAACTCTCCTGGGTCTATTTCTAATACAAACATATATGCCAGCACTATCAAATGCGAACAATGACAATTAAAAAACCCTAATGAATACTTAGGCTTTTCAGTAAAAGAGAGCACATCAGTGATTTGCTAATCAATGCATGGACCCCCTTGTGAAATGCTAAGGTGTCTCTGGAAAAATCATCATGTATACTTGAATTTTCCCCAAAAAGTTTTAGCTATATGACACGTTGAGAATATGTAATATATATCCCTACACCTTACAATGGTGCAACTGCCATTATTGGCAGCACAGTAATCAGATACTAAATCCTATCCATAACTTCAGAAATGTCATTTTAATACCAGCACGACAGCTCCAATGCACAGCCTCCCCTGGAGATACTCTAACCCTTGTACAAACAGGTATTTCGAAAACTCACTTCTGAAAATTCAACTTCACCTCCAGGCAAACTTGTTTTTATTTATTATTATGTTTAGAGTATCACAGTCATGCTTTTTTCTTTTCTTTAACCATGGCACCTTTGTCCCCTGGAAATGATCATGCTCTGAATTATCCCAGTCCACAGAGAAGGTGGTGGTCACCTGGAAGCCAAAGTAGACACAACATTTCCAGAGTCCCTTCCCCTAAAGCTCCTGATTGATGAGCACTGTTACTTACACGACTGCAAGGCATGCTGCAACAAAACATATTTTCCCCCTTGACCAGTGAAACATCTGGGCTTGACCCCAGGTGTCTGTAGACACCAGTCCTACACCCATCAGAGCAATATCGTATGCATGGCAAAACTCCAACAAAGAGCACCAGGAGGAAGGTTAAATATCAGTCACGGAGGTGCAACACCAAATAAAAGGTGAGATCCAGTGGGAGGGGAAAGATTACAACAGTGCAGGATCCTGGGGTGCTCCTGTTACACACACATCCTGAGAGCTCCTCTGTGCTTTTGGTTTTAATTAGCATTTGTTAACATATGGAGATATTTACCCAGAAGGAAGGTCAGTGGAGCGGTTAGCAGAAACAGCCTCTCTCCCTTTCCCCCATCCCCTTCCCACTGGGGCACAGGGGCCAGCACTCCAGCTGGTATAAATCTGTGGTACTCTGCTGATTTGCACCAGCTGAGCATCTGGCATCAAGACATTTCCAACTGTTTATAAAAAGAAGAGCAATGTGGTGTGCTACTTATAAATCTCTCTCTTGAGCCAAAGCTGTGGTCCTCACCTGTGTCCTGCTCGGCCGTGTTGCCCCATCCCACCACATGGACACAGCCAGGCCCACTCCTGGCCACTGTCACCTGGAGAAAACAGGCACAGGATCCTATCTCACATCAAATGTGTACAAAATGGAGGTGGGAGAGAAGAAATGAGAAATCCACGGTCCTTCCCCCAGACATACAGGGAGGACTGGTTGGCCAGTGTTAATAAATTGCCCTGAAGGGGTCAAGTGTGAGAGTGATTGGTGTCAGCTTCTCAGGACCAGGTTTAACAGTTGACCAAGGGTTACTCTTAATTTTTCTTAATAACTGAACAAATGGGACCTGGTGTCCAGCCTTCAGATTGCAAGGGCAAGGCCTGGCCCTGTGCTGCCATCCCCTGTGGTGCAGGAGGCATCACCTGGTCCTAGACAGGTCCTGGGAAGAGGCAGCACAGCCAGCAGAAAACACCCACTTCCAGCTCAGCCCCACTGTACCCCACCTCACCTTGTGCTTGCTCAGCTTTCTGGTCCCTTAACTTAAAGCAGGGAGATGTCTGAGCCTGCTGGAACTGGTGTGTGCAGGGGAAGGAGCATTTGGGCTTGCTCTCCACAGTCTTCACCGCCTCCCATGGCTCAAGCCACGTTCCCACTGCAGCCATTTCAGTTCCATTCATACCGGAATGTTCTTGTTAGCATTTTCCCCAGGGATAAGTGGCAGGAAGGTGGGCCATCCCCTTTGCTCTCTTGCAGACCACTTTTGTGCCTTTGCACCGATGTTGTTCCAAATCTTTGCCTTGTTTTATTGAAGGAAAAGTTATTCCCTTTATAAAAGCTAAGAAATGTTCTTCGAAATTGTCCAGTACTCACATCTTCAGGCTAATTGGGCTTCTAAACTGACTTGAATTCCTTTTCTTGTCTGTCCTTTATAAGGAGAATCTGAAATTTATACTATACATATTTCATTTATATTTAAAACTGCATTAGTTTCAAACATAGTTTCAGTGAGAAGGAAATTAAAATAAAATTTTATATAATAGAAATATTTTTGCATTGTGGAAATATTTTGCTGATCCTTCTGCACTCTTGTGACAAAAATGACTAAGCCAGGATAACATAAGATCACCCATCTGGCACCAACCACTGCCTGTGGAGACAGAATAGGAATCATCTTAAGCGAGAGCAACGAAAGAACAACAATTTGCTCGGCCACAGTGGAAATGGTCAGTCTGGATGGTGCCACAGCTGACCACAGGGCCAGGAGATAGCCCCTGTCACTGTAGGTGGCAGATCTTGCCATGGGTAAATCTGGGAAAGAACAAGAACCTGGACCTGCAGCCCCCTCATCTTCTCCAAGGCCACCAGAACAACTTCGTGCAGCTCTCCTGTGGACAGAAAGCCAAGGCATCTCTTTCCCTCTGGATCCCATGATACTGGGGCAGCTACACACTGCCAAAGGTGGCATCACGATGCTGACCACATCACTTTATTAGTCTTGCTTGCTCAGAGAGGCAGCAAGGTATTTGGCTTTAAAGCACCTAAGGGTGCAGCCTCAGCCCTGTGTCTCCTGATGTCCTTGGGAGTTTTGCCGCTGGCTTTAACAACCAGGCAGTGGGGGGNGTCACTGTGTGGTGCTTAAGCAGCCCCTCTGGAATCAGCCCTAGACTGCAATTAGTGCTGATTTATTTTGGGTGACTACAGTTCAACACAGACCAGTACTGGTCTGGCTGCCACAATTCATCCTTGAGATTTGCCAGTAAAGGCAGCAATTCTTTTGATCTTCCTAATAGAGAAAATTGGAGAGCATACAATCAGCCTCTCTTTCTTCCCCACTGCCATTTGGATATGACTGCAAGTAGTCTGAGGGGAAGTTCAGCTTGGAGCAGACTGGTCCTCCAGTCCTGCTGCCCACAAAAAGTCAGAGGATTTAAATGCTCCCAACTCCACCCCTGAACATGTCAGACATGTGGGAAAAAGATCTTGAAATAAGAGCCAGGGTATTGCCTGGGGCAGAAAGGATGGAGCGATAGAGGAACTCGTGGTATCATTTGACTGTAAAGCAACTTGTTTTACATAGATAGCACAGCTCGGTCTAGCAGGAATCAAGGCGTGACTGAAATTATTGTCTATGACCAAGCACACAGCAGGGTGAGCAGAGATCCCAAATCTGTCCTTCCAGCTCCTTTCACTTGGAGCTGCTTGTTTGCTGTTCCTCCGGTGCAGATCAGAGAGGGCCATGGCTAGGCTGTGCTGCACCAGCTCTGGACAAACACAGTAGCAAGTGCTCAGCAGGATACAAAGAACATTTTCTGCAGGAAAGGAGGGGTATCCAGGACATGTATCCTGTACAAAGGATCCACTGAGAATATGGTCATTTATTCAGGCTCTCCATTGTCCTTATCCTTTGAGGTGTTTTCTGCGTGCCCCTAGGCACTCATTCAATCTGCAGACAAGATGTGACCACATGACAATAGTTGCTGTAATGACAACTCTTCTAGGCTGAGACTGAGGGATCACAAGCCCCCCCCGAAGAGGGACAGGTGGAAAGAGAAGCCAGCATCCCAAGCTGGGGGTTAGGCAGTGAGGCTTGAACAGAAGCACAGCCAGAGTAGCGGGGCGTGAGCTCCCGCAGCAAACTCACTGCAAACCAGTACCGTCCTCCCGCCCCCCAATATGGTCATGATTATTGAAAAGCATGGGAATACCAGCCGTGACATCTGTACAAACACGCCACAGGAAACCAAATTGCAAAGACATCAGCAATCAAGACCAGACTTTTGGTTTGTTTGTTCAGATATCAATATCCACTAAAGACAGCCCCGATCACGGCTGTAATTGGCACAGCAGCGAAGGCTCCCAGGGCAGTGGGGAAGGTGAATAGGCCAAGTTGGGCAAAGAGCAAACCTGGTCCCTCTGGGATCCCCTACTGTTTCAAGAACAACTCGTGAACTGTTGTGGAGCAGGGCATAACTAAATTAGTCTGGGGAAGAGAAGTGTCACACAAACGTGTCCTGGTCAGTGTCATTCACTGGCATTTTCACTTGACATTCATCCTGAAATGCAAGCCAGGAAGCTGCCAGAGAAACCATTCAGCTACAAGCTCTTCTCTCTCCTCCTAAAAACATCAAATAACCAAAACATCACTCACAACCAGAACTGTGCCGGCTGCTCCTCTTGAGTCGTGCAAAATACAAGGCACACTTTTCCCACCAGCAATGATAAAAGGTTGGTTTGTTTGTTTGTCCATTTGCCTCAACGTTTAAACATTTATCCTATAGGGGATTTCTTCTTTGGAGGTTAAAATAATGAAAGAGACCAGAATTTTTTGAACAGTTCACCTAACGCGGATCAAATGCTCTGTTCTTGAATCTTGGATGCCAGTTAAACATCATACTTAATACAAGACACCCATTTATAATGCAAACATTAGCATTTAGCACACTTTTACTCAGAAAAAACAAGCCCATGCAAACTACAAATATCTCAACTTCAAAAAATCCAGGAGAGTCTCTTTTAAAAACCTCCAGGAGGAGACTTCCTTTAATGCTCTCAGTGCCTTGAAGTCATCCACAAAATAACAAGCACATAATATGAGTAAACTGAGTAGCTTAAATGGTGCATGTGGTCTCATTCACATGGGAGCAGGGGAGGAAGTACCCTGACTTTCTGCATTAGAAGACTATGCAAAAAAAAAAACCCCAAACAACCCAAACAACAAGGCTGCAGCACATTTTCCTTCAGGGGTCTTCCACTATCACAGACATCCTAAAAATAAGGGGAAAATTCTGTTTTTTCTTCTTTCATCCACACAGAAGAAAATCCATCTCTTCTGCATACTGTACGTCTCTATAATGCATCACGCATTAGCACATACAGGCATGAAACATGTGATAAGATAAATAATAACAATACATATTTGTTGCTAGAAATGCATTCTTTTGCGTCAAGACCTCAAGTAAGTTAATCACTTCAGCAAATATTTAAAAACATCCTGAAAACAATGGGACTTGGGTGCTTTGTCTTGCTGGGCCCTCAAGATGTAAATATGAGCTTTTATTGTATCAGCTCCCAAAATCAAGTAAATAGTGAGCAAATGCAGAATTCACCAGATTTCACCAGATTCCACTACACTAGAAACAGGGACACTCACTGAAACCAGCAACAGTTTGAAACAGAGAAGAAAAACTTGGTTTTTTACACAGCAGGTAATGAATTGCTGGAATATGTCCCTGCCTTGTCTTCTTTCCTGCCTCTCACGGGATAGAAGCAATGCTGCTTCTCTGTTAATCTCTCCCAAATTTTAGCTATCATCATTCCCCAAAGTAGGGAAACTTGCACAGTCAAGGAAGGAAATCTACCTCCTGCAGAGAGAAATGTGGAAAGCTGAGTCACTTCAAGAACTAAAAAGAATAGTGAAAAATAGATACAATAATATTTCTCTCGTGTTTTGGATTCAGGGCAAGGAACCTAAAAATAACAACAACAACAAACCCTAAAACCAGTTTGCTCTAGTTATGATAATCCAGGCATAACATTTATATGAGAACATAAAATACAGCACACAGCTGTAAGTAAAACAATATGTGTGTTCCTGAATAATGGGAAAATAGCTTGCCAATAAGGATATATTTTGAGCAAATGAAAGATGACCTGGAATTGACTCTAGAGTAACAACTTGATTACTTATAAAAATAGGAGGTAGGGGAAGAGAAAAAAGTAGAGGAAGCAGTGGTTGGGAAGAGCTTATGTTATGTGGTATTTGATGTATTTACTTTGAAAAGTTTCCTTTTGATGAATAATAAAAACAATGCTGTAACAGCCATCTTCATGCCAAAAAATAAGATTGGCTAGGGATTTTACAGCTAATGTGGCTCTACTCACCCAGATTCTTCATGTCAGAAGGCCACTTTCAAGCTCAGATGGTGAAACTGAAGCAAAAGAGATTGAATAAAGAATGACTCTGGAGGTGAAGGGAGAGAAGAGCATGTGGCACAGCTCCTTGAGAAAGAGCTTACTGGCTCTCCAGCCTGCAAATTGTTTCCATGCTGGTGAGCACAGCAACATACTAGTGTGCCTTGGAAGAAACCCAACACACTTCCCAGCTAATGCATTTCTTTCTTTCAATATCCAAGGTGAGCTCAGTGTTCATAAAAGCAGAAGATTGCCAGGCTTGTTGGCTGAAGCAATCCACCACCACCCATGAGGCATTTACCCTCCAGGCTCTAGGTCCTGGCAGAGCTGCCAGGTATGTGGAAGGGGAAGAGGGGGGACAGTGCAACCCCACGCCAGGTTATTGCTGGAAAAGCTTGTTCTGTATGCTTGCAAAGTATGTGGGAGGAGTGTTGTGATGCAGGGCCCTGGAAAAAGCCATAGGTGAATGGTAGCACATTCCTCTGTATCTACCCAAGTGATTAATGGCAAGACTTCCCCTACCTTGTTTGAGCTCCTCAGCCCTCATCCCTAAGAGATTTCAGCGCTAAGGAGGTCCCTGTGACTCCCTGGATTCTTGTCTTTCTGCTGGTGCCAAATGCAGTGGTAATTTCTGGAATAGAACTGGTATAAACCAGGAGAAGGAAGTAAAGAAGAGAAAGAAGCTTATTTAGAGTTTAAAAAAAACTTTTGTGGGCTTCTTTCAACCTGTACTTGCACGTTGTGATTCCACCCCTGTGAAACAAACACCACTCTTGTCCTTGTCCTTCTTGTCCTTTCCAACCTGTGTGACCTTTTCCCTTTGCTGGTTCTCCCCACTTCTGGGTCTTTGCCCATCTCTCTCTCTCTCTCTCCATTCTTCTGGGACATTTCCTAAATTTTAAATATCAGCCTAAAAGTCTTCCTCTTTAGTTGCTGAAGAACAGAGTATTGAGGTCAATTGCAATGTATTTCTGCCTAGCTCAAAAGCTGAGGGACTTCCTTGAAAAATACTGCAGACAATTAGTTTCATAGCAATAAGGGAGAAAACTTCAGGCCTTGTCCTGATTTCCAGCTAATCCAAGCTTACATGAAAGCTCCCTGTGACGCACAAATAAATATTTACTATATGAATTTAAGCAACATTTCCTGCTTTGCAAAAACAAAGTTAGTGTTTGAGCTGGGCTTTCTGTCAAGTAGGTTTCTGATATACACTGCTTGTTATGGCATCCTGATGGGTTTCTTCTTCACTTTCGCAGCAGGACTTGTTCACAGGAAACAGAAGGACCAAGATTTATATACTTAAAGCAGCATTTTGTTGCTTTACATGAGTAATTCAACAAAGGTCAAGCAGTGAGAAGCAAAGAATGAAGGAGCAAATATAGAGGCAACACAAAGAAGTGAACCCGATTAATTTTTCACTTGGAAATACTAGAGAGAGGATTGCTTTCCTTGGAGAACATGAGTTTGTTAACGGAGATGTTGCCATCATTACTGGGATGACTAAAATGTGGAGTGCAACTACTTCATCTTTTAAACAGCTCTGTGTCCACAGAGGGGAAAGCTTTTAGAAAGCAATAAGCCAGCAGAAAGTCATAGTTATTAATCTGAGGTATTTTATCTCTTTTCTCTGGCTACATCTATTAGCCGTGCATGTGAGTCTTT
Organism: Falcunculus frontatus; assembly: GCA_013398115.1. Taxonomy (NCBI): domain Eukaryota; kingdom Metazoa; phylum Chordata; class Aves; order Passeriformes; genus Falcunculus; species Falcunculus frontatus. The sequence goes on from VZRV01005432.1 coordinate 2,821,930, forward strand.
AAAAAAAAGCCTTTCTTATGTCCTCTTCTTACACACCCCTCCTTTGTTCTTTTATTGGTTTAAGCTGTAACTCACCAGGTCAAGAAAATCATTCCCATTTTTACTACAAGTCTCTATAAATAATAAGTCATACATATGTTAGGAGTAAGAACAAGAAGTAATTATTTGCCAAGGTCTGTCTTTCCTAGCAAACAAAAAGCAGCCATCAGTTGTGTAGGTTTTTTTAATAAAGTGGGTATCATCATGTGCACTGAGGAGAGAGAGGCCTCATCATAAAACAAATGGGAAGGAACCTGTTGGCACCTTGCCTTCAGAAAAGCCATATTTCAGGGTTTTTTTCACCAGTAATTACTGTGGTGTGGGGAAAGGGCTCCAAGTTCCATTCGTTCTCAAATCACTGAAGATTCCCCTTGACGTTAGGCTTTTTTGTTGTTTTATAGGAGGATATGGGATTTCTTTATAATTCGTTCCAGAGGTCTACCTGCACTCCCTTTGAAAGAGGGTAGTTGATGAAAAAAATTCCAAAAGAGAAATACAACTCACATTAAAATACAGATTCTCTTTCCAGTCCCTGCATACACAGGGAAGAGCTGGGAACCCAGCAGCATTCACACAACAACTGCCCCCGGGGGCAGCGTGCATTGGTCTCCTCATTGGAGCCTGCTCTCTTTGCTGATATCTTCTTCCCTTTTCCCCCCCAACAATGTTGAAAAGGAACCGCCCGGTTTCATATACTACTCCGATCTTCAGGATCTCAAGGAGCACTCTTTCTTTTCTGAGTCAGAACCTATTTAAGCCATCTACTCCTAATGTGGTTTGCCATTTAGGCTGTGAGCCTTTCTCTTTATTCTGCCCATTGGCCACCTTGGGGGGGATGGGGACCAATGGGAACTGCAAAGTTATGTCAGAGTAGATCTTTGTCTTTCCAAATGTAAGTTTCTTTTGTCTCCTATCAGCTGCTATTTCCTATGCTCCCACGGAATACTCAGGCCAGAGAGTTTCCATACAGAAACACCCAGCATGTCACTCCAGCACTGCACCGTTGCCTTTTTATTTTTGATTTCTTTTTTTGTTAAATTTTACATCATTTTACAACACATACATTGCTGCTACACTGTGGCAAGCTTTCAACTAGTAAGGAAGAAGCTTTTACAACTGCGTTTCTGAAAAGGCTCCAATTTATTTCTCATAAAGATCCTTGGGATAAAAAGCAGATTAACATTCAGAAGTAAGTTAAATGAAAAATTGAGGCTGCTCAGAGGGAGATATTAAAGGCTGATTGGCACAAAAGGGTACTTTCTGGCAAACTTCTTGAAGTACTAAAAGAAAAGGGTCAAGAGTCATCTGCTTAAGTAATGATCTCCAAGGCAAAAATATTGGCTGGCCCATCCCATAACTACAATGGACTATTATATGTATGTTCTATAGGCTGAATGCATCAATTATACTCATCATGTGACTTCTTGAACATGCTTAACTTGCTATTTCCTTTTATTCAATGTGATAGCACATAATTTAATACAAAGGCATACATGAGAGTATTTTATACCTTCTCTCCTCTGTTTTAAATTTTGAGAATCAGTGGTTTCGTTATGAATAATTTAGAGTGAAAAACTTTCAGAACTGAGGGGGGTGGTAGGGCATGTCTGTGTCTGTGAGCGAAGTTCTGTCCACTAACCACACTTAGGCAGGATGGGAAACAGCTTTGCCAATCAATAGAGCATCATAATTCGCCTCCTAACAGGAAATGAGGACTCTGCAATAATGCAGTTTTAATTTTAATGCAATTTAAAAGAAAAAAACACCCAGTACCAGATGCTCATCAGAAAACCATTAAATGTTATTACTATATGCCATTTCCCTTAGGAACTCTCATGGTTAAAAATCGACAATCAGAAGCAGCCTATACCCTTTTACAGTGAATCTCTCCAGCTGCAGTTCAGCTGAGAGGTCTGACAGGTCACAAGGTTCATCACAAGTTTGATTATTTCTCAAAAGGTAAGATGAGATGAGGATAATGGCTATGTTTTTAGAGACCTTCTCACCACAAAGCCACTCATGCTCTCCTTCCCTCAGCCTGACGAAAAGTGGCTCAAACACAGCCTTGTGTCCTCTGCTTTTTTCACTGTCCTTTCCTAGATACATGTGCTGTTTCATTTCTCACCAAGTACTGAGCATTGGCCCATCCACATACAGGTGGCTTCCTGCAGGAAAGCAACAGTATGCCTCAGAGGATGGATGGATGGTGTCTCGGTTTCAGGCAAGTTTAGGGGGAAACACTCTGGAAGGAACGTCTCCTCCACAGAAGCCAGGTTTCAGCATTCCCTCCTCCACTAATACGAAAGGAATTTCTTGGATGAAAGTGAAAAAACCTATTTATTTAACAAGCAGAGTGCTGGCAAGGCATAGGAAACAAATGAGTAATGATAGACAATAAACCTCCTCAATGCAGAGAAAGCTGGTGGATTCAGAGTTCTTTTCTGTAGCTGGCTCGGCCGCTCCCAAGGTCCGAGGCTGGGATGCAGCATCCCTGCAGCCTCCCTGCCGGTCCACGGGGTCCGATGATCTGGATCTTGGATCACAGCTAGGCCAAACAATTCCAGAAGAAAAAGAAGAAGTTCTGGAGGATTTCGGTATGCCGGTATGGGAAAATTTCTTGCCTCAGCTAACAGGCTAGCTAAAAGCAGGAAGGTGTTCCCTCGGCTCTGCAGTGGTGAGAACGTGGGGGAGCGTGTATGAATCCTTGAACACAAACTGCGCTGAAGAATTCGCCCGGCTTCTCTCCCCTCTCTTCTGGACCCAGCTTAAAGCTGCAGGACCCATTTCTGGGCATAAAGCAGACGATAGGGGAATACAGTATTATCATAAAATCACCCCAAGACGGATGGATGGATGCATGGATGGATGGATGGACCTCTAAGCAGGGCTCCTGCACCAGACACCCTCCTTGGTTGACACCACTCTCCTCCTTCCCCATCAGATCACAGCAGGAGCATTCCATTCCACCACACACCACTCTGCTCTTCTGACATGGAGTCAGTGCTGCAAAACTGGCTGTGTCAATGCTCCAAGATTTAATACAGCAATATACTCCTAGAGTTTCATTCACTGGTAGTTCAATAATTTTCTGGGAGAAGGAACCAAGGAGATTATTTTGTCTGCAAAGCTGTTGCAAACTAAAATCATGGGAAAACTCGTTGCTGGGTTCTTGGAGAGTTAAGTCAGTGGTTTACCAAAAGTTAGGAAATTGAGAAATACTAAAGCTTGTGTGGAGTTCAAAACATAGTGATCCCAAAAAAGCCTTATACTGACATAAAATCATCAGCGTATTTTTCAGCTCCACATACTTAAAAAACAGGCAATATGGACAACAAACACCTCAACTCTGAGTTTGGAGAGATCCTTAATTCACAAATACAGATCTTCTTAAGTTTCTATAAGGTTTGGGGGACTTCGAAAACAATCATGAAAAAAAAAAGGAAAAAAAAACCTTCACAATTTCTTTACCTCAGTCTTCAAATAAGGAAACTTATGAAACTTAGGGACCCAACAGTCAGCAGTAACTTTCCTCCCATAATCCCTGAGAAATGGAAGGGTAGTATACTGTAGGAAAAGGGAGTGCTGAAACCTCTCGATATTCAGAAAAAAAAAAAAAAGGGAGCCAGGATTCTTAGTATAAAAGCACAAATACAGAGACAAAGATTCTCTTCTTAGGAACTGGCAGCAACACAGTACACCCAGATCACAAACTGGACAGACAGAACTGGTTTGCAGTGCTGAAGAAGCATCTGGCACTGCTTTCTGTGAGGAGGCTGATGTTCAAATAGTACCAGCTTCATTTTCACAGCAGACATCTTTAAGTAGTCAGGTAAGTAACCCCAATGCTGCAGTGAGAATGCTGAGAATCTTCTAGGAAATTAGGCCAAACAGCTACAGCACCTCTGCACTAAGGAGTAATTGAACACTTTGATATGATAATTGATACAGTGCATTGATTAAAGATGACAAGAGAGCATACACTCTCCAGATGACTTTCAAATTAGAAAGCCACAAACTTCAAAGCTTATTTGGACTCACACAGCAAAATAGATTTTGTTATTTACAATGTAAAAAAAATGTACCCTCTTAAATGAGGCAAGAATTTTAAAACAGTAAATGGTGAAATGGCACAACCTGAAATAAGGAAGTAATCAATGCTGTCAAATGGCTTCAATCTGTCCTGAGGACTCTAATCATATCCAGATGATAGCATGGGACTGATTGGGTGTCTCTGGCAGCAATTCTTATCAAGGTCTGATTATAACAACGACAGTAGGAAAAAGAAAAATTGGTTGTTGAGGGTGGTTAAGAAGGCCTGAAGAAATGTGCAAACAGTTGCTTAGTTTGCTGTAAATCTCTCTGGTCTGGCGAATGCAAGTAAAGGCAGCAACTACTATTGGTCATTTCCAGCCATGCTGAGATGCTTTTCATAAATTCAGCTAAACACACACTGGAGAATAGTTTTACTTCATGGTAAAAGCAAACCAATTTGCAACCACTTGCAATTTCTACAAACTAGCAAATCATCAGCAAAGCATCTTGACTTGCTTCCTGAATTTAAAAGCTTTTTCAAGCTCTCCTTAATTGCACATTATTTTAATTGCCATGATTCTACCTCTAGAGCTGTAAGGGAACTGTGCAGTTGTTGCTATTGATTTATATTATTATTCCAGACGGGAATTGGGACCGTGTTTTCCTTGCCATAATAAAAAACTTTACAAAGATATGACCCTGCACAGAGAGCTTTATCTAAATCTGCATGACCAGAGGCAACAGGTGGCTACAAGAGAGCAACAACGACGGCAGAAAAATGTTACAGTGCTCAAAGGAAAGCAGTGGGCCCAGTACAGTTAGAGCTTCAGTCCTATCACTGATGCAGCACTACATTTCTGGGCTGAAACCTGATACCAGAGCATGCAGCTCACATCATCCAAAATTTGGAGATTACCCAGCATCTTCTGAAGTTTCTTTAAGGCTAATCAAAGCAGACCCTGCTTTGCTCAGTTGTTTCACATTGTGTCTGAATAAGCAATCCCTGCAACACAGCTTTGGTGCAATCAGGTGAAAGCAGGTGTCTAGAGCAAAGCTGGGATTCATCTGTATTGGAAAATCAAAACAAAGCTCAAGATACACAAAGTCATTCAATGCAAGTACAACTGAGAACCTGGAGTTATGTCATTGCCAAAACTCTACTTTTAATTTTTAACAAAAAGCTACTTTCAGGATAAGCACAGAGGAGATCAGTCACAAACCACAGAACACTTGATGCTTAGCAAAGGTGCAAAATAACCATGTAAGAAGAATTGTGGGTGCAGGTGACTGGATCCAACTCACCAATCATCTTTTGGGAATGCAAGCACTGCTCTTTCCTTGGGGGAGAAAGTACAGATATTTTGCAACGTGTTTACGCCAGCCGTGTGAGCTTCAATTTCTTCATTACACAATGTGCTGCTTCTAAGCTAGGTTATAGGTTAAAGGTTTGATTAGAGACAAGAGGTGAGACAAGAAGATTTAAAAAAGTGTTTAGGAAAGGGAAGGAAAGTCCCACTCATCCCACTGATAACAAACATTATCTTGTCTGATGGGAGTGAACTACTGCTGGTCTATCATGTCCCCAGCTGGTTACATCTTTGTTTCAGAGGTTTGGCCTGTGGAGTGCCATTCCTCAGACAAGGACACAGCGACCTTCACAATGTCCAATGAGTCAGAGGCATTTGGCAGCGAGGGGAAGCTTGTTCAAGATTAAAGGAAAAGCTGAAGCTCCTAATCACAAAAGACAATACAATTTTTAAATGCTTCCCACCATGCATGTGTGAGGAAAACACCAGAACTTTAATTCACATTTCTGGCTTGATGGTTACAACTGCTGGAATTTACTTAATAAAATTACCTTGCATGAATGTCATTGAAGAGAAAGACACAGAGTCAGTGTTGTCACTGCGTCAGTATGGGGGCTGTCCTGGCAGCTGAAATAGCAGGCGATGGAACAGCCAAGGGATAACAGAAGCTACCCACATGAGGTGGTATTCTCCACTATCTCAGCTATCCACTGATGTGCAGCAATATGAGGGTGAATCCATACTGGAATAACTCACCCTCTTCAACCACAGAAGGAACACTACTTGCAATGAGAACCTACTTCTAATTAATCTTTTCTCCCTTCATTCTTGTTTCAGTCATTGCACCTTGTGCAACTCAATCTGAAATATTAAGTCAGGAAAGATCTGCACATCAACAAAATACCTGTGAGGCAGCCAGTCTGCCCATCAGTCACTGCTATTCCCCAGTCTCAGGGAAAGCATTGGTTTCTTCCCTGACATGAATACAAGGATTTACATGTCATGATTACTGGCAGTTTTCAGGCTTATTGTAGCAATTAATGCATGAATCGTGGACAGGTTCCTACTTTGCTCACCAAGGCCATAAAAGGCACATTGTAAGGAGAGAATCTGTCCCAGGTGCCTTGGGACAGATTTCTAATCCAGGTTGGTTACAAATACACCTGAGTTCCTCCTGTGGCATCACCCAGGCTCATACCCCTCTCTGCTTCCTCATATAAACCGACTGCCAGATTCCCACTGAAGACAATGCTGCTGTGCATCCTCCTCCCTAGGAGTCCTATCTGGACTGCAAACGAATCTGCTTACCTCTCCCACTCCTGCTTTTACAACTCCATCCCGCTGTTAGAGGACCTATGAAGGAATAAATGACCTGCCCACCCCACCCCTGGGGCCTGGTGAGCCAGTTTTGTTGTTGGGAGGAGAGGCAGAACTGCATCCTCCTGTCCCGTGCCTCCCTGTGCCAAAAACCCATTATGGTTATGAGGCTGTAAGTCTGTACTGCTTCGCAGGCTGAAGGGGAATTAATGCAGCTGAATTTGGAAGGACAAAGAAAAAGAGTGTTGTACTATGATCGATGGTCATTGATCTGACACTAATTAGTAAAACAAAAAATTTTTTTTAAAGATTGGAATTACATATAATCACTTGATTATTCATTCTAGCTGGTTTCTTGATGTATTTGACTCCAGCTACTAGCAAATATTTATTACTAAGCACAATGAAAGGTAAGCAACTGAACAAAATTGCCACCTCCTTCTACCTTTGTTCAGCTTAGCAATGCACTTTGCATGAGGAGATGCTTTGCATGAGGAGCTTTGCATGAGCTTTGGGATTTAGATCCCTAATGTCATCTCGTCTAATGTAAACATATAAAACCCTCTAATCTTTTCTTTAATAAAGCTTCTACAGACGTCTCAGAACTCATTGTGTCTTGTGAAAGTGAGTCAGTTTCCTGTGTGAAACAAAATTTTAACAGGTCGCAGTGCCCTGTTTTCTATTCTCTGAAAGTTTCTGATGTTGGTTTCTATATGAAAGAGTCCTTAAAACACCTTCTTAACCTGGCCTCTGGTGTCCTTTCTTAGGGCTTTCTCTTACCCATTTCCTTTGTACCAGCCCCAACCTTTCCAATTCTTCACTGAAATGGACAGTACTTGGAAATTACATACCTCAGGAAAGCGTGCCCAGTGTTATTCACAACCCTTTCAGGAGGCCAGTGATTATTGTTGCATGTAGTCACTGTCTCAGACAGGTATCAGGACCTGAATAATCTTGGTGTTCCTTTCCTGTCTTCACAAAAACATTTTTCTTCCCCAACTGCCCCACTCAAAGCCTCAGAACTTCAAGTTGAAAGAATTAGATAGGAAAAGGGGTGAAACCAGCAGCAAGGGTGCTCCAATAATTGGGCCTGCCCCCATTTTCCACACCCAAATCAGGTGAAAGATGCTCTGCAAGCTCTGCACCATGTGTCTCCTCCAACTCCTGAGGGTCTGTGGAAGGTTTTGAGCCCCTGAGGGAACAGAGCTCTTATGATGGGCATCAACTGATTAAGTAGATTTCACAAATTTCACTGGATATTCTTAGTAAGAAGGGACCCACAAGGATCACTGAGTCCAACTCCTGAATCAATGGTTCGTAGAGAGATGACAATGGTCACAGCACCGCAGCTGTAAGAACCATCTGAAGCAGACAAGGAAAACAGACTAAATTTCTCACAGGGTATAGAGTGGTTGGAAGGGGAAGTTCTGCAAACTTGTAAACTCTGGAAAAAAGTGAAAGACAAAACCGAAAACAAACCTCAAAAATCTTTCCTTTGAGCCAGAGTTGAACCAACGACCTAAGGATTACTTTCACAGAGACAGCCTACAGTCCTCTGCTCTACCAGCTGAGCTATCAAAGGAAGGTAAAGGAGTGCCAAGAATGAGTCAAGACTGCATCAACAATAGCCTTAGGCTCTAATGGGCCTCCATATGTATTGCTTTTCACAACAGCAAAACAGTATCCAAAAAAAAGGCACAAAGCTAACTCTCCTGCAAAATTGGATTTTGGTTACAAAACTGCCAGTTTTCTTTGCCAAATAGTTCACAGCTCTTGTAAGACTGTTGGTGGTGGTAGCGTTAAGGTTGGAGCTCTTCTCATGACCCATATGAAATCTGTCTACAGCTTGACAAAGAAATTTGCCTACTCTTTGGTGACCTTGCCACATTTCCTAAGTTGAACTAGGAACAGAGGGAGACCTCCCCTCCACACAATTCTCCACAACAGTTCTCCAGCCAAATCCAATAATAAAATTGCAAACAAAACAGTTAACACCTTCCCAGCAGCTTCCATAGTTAATGTAGAGGAACAGAAGAGAAGGACAGAAAGGAATAACCACTGTGGTTTCAATTCAAATCTCGCCAACTCCCCCAGTGCATGTCAGACCCCTCGAACACAGATGAGGTCGCAATGTCTGGCATTGTAACCAGTGGCCTCCCCAGCCCCTGGGCCTGGAAGGCTGAACCCTTTGTGAATCATCTGAGCACTGCAGCTCACAGCTGTTGCAATTGAAAGCAAACTACACTCTTTTTGAATTATAGTGATTCACCAGCATTTGTCTGTCTGAGCAGCAGGGTGGGGCACAAAGCTGTGAGCAGACACCCTGTTTGCCGAAACCATGCCATCCTACTTGTGATGGGAGTGTGTGCAGCAGTGTGTGCAGCAATAAACTCTTAGTGCCCTACAGCGTATCCATCCTTAAGCCATGCTTACCTCCACCTCCTCCTTGTGACTCAATCCCAAATAGGGGGCTGTTGCATATAGCTAGCAGGTTGGGGGAAGTTAGGGGAAGATTATTCCTACATATGCAGTGCTTATGAGCTTGAATTGGGAATGCTGTGGCCCACCTTGGCTCCTTGGTACAAGGCAGGCATGGACATCATGGAGTGAGTCCAGTGGAGGGGCACCAAGATGGTGAGGGAGCTGGAGCACAGGGTGGAGGAGGGAAAGCAGAGAGAGCTGGGCTGGTTCAGCCTGAGGAAGAGATGGATGAAGGGGGATCATCCTGAAGTCTGCAACTCCCAAATGGGAGAGTATGGGGAAGGCAGGGCCAGGCTCTGCTTGGAGGTGCACAGTGAGAGGTGACAGGCACAAGCTACCATCAGAGAAATCTTGTTGAGATATAAGGAGAGAAAAACACCATGAAAGTAAAAATTTTCACCATTGCAAAGTTTGTCTGGAGGGTGGAATTTCCAAAGCTTGACTGACACAGCCCTGAGTAATGTGACCTAACTTTAAACTCTACCCTGTCTGGAGAAAGAGGTTGGACCAGGTGCTCTTCAGAGGTCTTTAGCAAACGAACACAACAGTGACCTCCATGTCAGGAGGGTGACTCCACAGAGCAGATGGACTCATAGCAAAACTATCATCACATACATCTCTGTTTTGAAAATAGAGCTCTTTGTCTTAACAACCAAACTTGCACACACATTTTATTTATTTTCATACTAACAGATGTCTTAATGCTCTTCCGTTGCTAAACCAGCACATATCTTGAAACAAACTCAATAAGATGTCTCACTGGTTTTGTTCATGGGAATATAGGAAGGTCAGGAAATATTTGACTCGTCTACAAGGTACTGTTGCAGTTTCTCAGAGGCCTAATCCTGGGACCTGTGATGTGTCATGACAGTCACTTACCCACCAGCAACACATCAGCTGATGCTGTAAAGAAAAGCATATGGTGGAGAGAAAGAGAACTGCTGTATGCCTGAAGGGGTGATATCTGCACTCTCTGGGGTCAAATGGCCTAGGTGGAAAGAAGACCCATATGCAAGAATGTGGGGTTAATCTTGTACTGGAGAAAGAATGGCACAACAGATAACAAGGACCCAAGCTCCTAAATCAGAGCAGATAGAATAGCCCCAGGGATCTAATCTTTTCCAGTTTGCAATCCCCACAGCATTTTCAAGGAGCACTTCAGGCTCTTTTCAAGCCGATTTAAACCTATTGTCATGAGTCTGCCTTATCTGAGTTACCTTTCACAGACCCCTTAAAAAGAATTCACTAGATCTCACCCACACATTCAAGGACCCCAAAACTGAAAATTGCTCTACCCAGTTTAAGTCTTTGGCACTGTCATCTAATCCAACGCTGAGGCAACAAATACAGACTTCAGGGCTAGTATCGCCATCTCTTTGCTGTCAGAAGCTGTTACTGGTGAAGATAACCCTAAACAATTTGTACTCTCCTGTAGGAAATCAGTAGTGGTTAAAGACAAGATAAAAATTCAAATGGATCAGATAAAAAGTGGATGCTGTTACTATCTACGCATGAACAAATGGGATGCAGAAACCACAATGTTGCCTTGACAATAAAAAGCATTGGAGATCTCTTTTTGTGCAACTTGCTAGCAATGATATATGGGTGATTTGCAAAAGATATTCTCCTAAACTACAAATGTACCCTCCAGGGCAGCTTTTCAAAGTAGATATTCCTAGGAAAAATTAATTAATATTTTCTTGATTTTTGTTTTTAACTTGGTAAGCTTTGAATGCTTAACAGAATTAAAATTTGGCATGGAGTTCATGAAAGATCTCTGATTATTTCGATTCTTTTAACTGATTAAATGAAGATACCAAGCTTTGAGAGCCATGTGACTGGAGCCCTGAGCTATATAAAGGGAACAGCTCACCTGTTTCATGTGGTGTAGAATAAGATGAAAGGAAAGGATGTAGCTTGAAAGCAGGATGGAGAGCAGCCAGAGGTAAAGCTACTAATAGCTGGACTGTATAATTACACTTGGTAATGCTATGTGTTTTGTAAAGCACAGATTAGCATATGATGGTCTCCAGTGTTTTGTATACTTACAGACTGATTTTCTAAGGTGGCCTTAAATGGTTTAAAGGTTTTTGGGTTTGGTTTTGGGGGGTTTTTTTTCCCAGTGAAAAGCTTTTAAAAATCTGGTTTATTCTGAGGGACTTGCAGGAATTATTTTCTTTTGAGGTGGAAATACACACATGTTCTGAATACGAGCATTTGGCTGAACTCGTAATAAATTTGTGAAATCTCCATGTTCACTTTATTTCTGTCTGGGGTGTGTTACACGCCACCGGTTCACTGCTGTGGGTTCTGCACCACCAGCCAGGGATGATCTCAGGGTATCTCAATTTGGCACCTTTGTTCCATACTCCTGAAAGAGAGGAAGAAGTTTTCCTAAAGACTGCTACTCACAGCAACTTGAATTTAAAGTCTGAAGCATCAGGGAAACAATCACCTCCCTCTGTTCTACCTGTTAAAATTCAAGATAGAAATCTCTTTGGGCCAGGGACTTTGTACTTAAAGGCTGAATAGCAGCTGGCACAACAGACCCCCAGCCCTGTCTGATGCCCCCAGGCTCTGTTGTGATGTAAATAATATGTAGGACTCCTTGGGCCAGCTTCAGAGACAACTCTAATAATGTCAGTGTGAATGAATGCCAAGAGGCAGGAAGGTGGGAATGAAGGAAGAAAAGATTTGGGAGAGTACATGAAGGTTTCATATAAAGGAAGTTTGATTGCATCGCTACAGTGGGGGCTGCATTTCAGGATACACGGAGTTTATAGGACATTACTTACAGCTACCAGTTTTTGTTGTGCTCAGAGAATCCATTTAATACTTCTGATGCTGCTCTGTTATCAGTAAGAGATGTCCAGAGGGAAGTATCCTTTGGGTATTCAACACCTGAGCTATGTATGCTGAATTTTGCTACATAACAACCTTAGAGGTCTGGGGTAGTTTTAATAAAAAGAAAATATTATCTTTACAGTAAACTGTTTTAATACAGTTTGCTTCCTCTGTATGGCCAGTTCCAAAAGCAATTAAAGCACTAAAGTTGAAGTCCCAGGGCAGTGCCCAGATATCAGATCCAGGTTGCAAAACCCAGTAGAGATGGTACAAGTCCCTGAGAGCTCACCCCGTCAGCAGGCATGAAAAGAAATACCCTCCATGTAGTTGTCAACTATTCTTCAACACGTTAAACATTCAGCCATGTTAAGTCAAGTTACAAAATGCAGTGAGCATCATTCCTCTCCTCTCTCCCACACAGGGTTCCAATTCTTGCCCTTCTTCTGGTGAAAGACAGGATGTGTGAGCTTTTCTTTGATGATGATCAGCCCAGAAAGTTTTGATACTTGGGTGGCAATTAACCACAGCTGGGACATGACATTACATGGATACAATATACTAGCTCCTAGCTGCTGCAAACTGTAAGCCATCGGAGAGCCTGACCCCTATGTAGGTTAGCTTAGTTTCCATCCAACCAGTACCACGGTGCACTGTTTGTTTGCTTAAGCAGTTTTTCCCTCTGTGTGTCCTTACTGCTTTGCAACAGCAGTTGTAAAGGCTGTGGCCTCACTGGAGGTTTCAGTGGCAGCAAAACCCTGCATCACCTGAGGGAGAGCAGTAGTGCAGAGTACAAAAGTGGCACTATCTGGGACGCGGGAGAGCCCACCACCTTCTATGAGTGCTTCCCTTCAGGTGGCAGTGCTTCCACCCAACCACTTCCCTTCCCCTCCTCATCAGGCCTCTCAAAGTATAAAAGCCCTAATGAAAATGAAACATGCATGTCATATATAGCAAGGAAAGGCTCAACCGCTGGCAAAAAAAATAGTGTGAAATTACAGTATCAGTGTGAGAGGGAGAGATATGAGCCCTCATTCCCCAGGAGAGAATTTGAAAGTGCATAATTTTCTCCATTCACAAGTGGCATTTAAGGGACAGCTTTTGGAAGCTAAGAGGAAAACCCAGAAGAAAAAGAGCACTTACAAGAGGAGTGAATATTTCTGCCCTAAATATTTGGGACCCTTTTTTAAACCATGCGCTTGGTTTAGCACTGGGAGATGTGCATACACAGCCCTGATGAACTGGTGTGGTTCCTAATGTATTTTTCTACCCACAGCTAATGCTTTATCTAGTCTTTCTGAAGACTCAACATCAAATACTTTAGGGGTTCCAAAAAAAAAAAAAAAATAAACTCTTTGTGTGGTTTTTCTCTTCATGGAAGAATTTAGCAGTCCTGAGTAAGAAGACTTGTTTGTGTCAGGTCTGGCTGTGGTAGAGGATCCTTGTCTCTCACACTCATGAGAATATAATTTAAAGAGCACTTTAATATATAGCATTACAATATTACCACACATCTTGCTTAAGCAAAGAATTTTTCCAATCTATATCCAGTGCCAGATAGAGTGACTATAAAATGAGTTACTGTACCTTAAATTTCTGACTTGGCTGGACTTGGCTTGGAGTGACAGGAAGTTAATTAGACAAACTCTGACCATGTCTTCTTGATCCAAATCCGCATTACTTGGACATATAAGAATTACCAACTCCGTGAGAGCTCATGTTTCTGGAGGGAGTTGGACTTAAAGGATAAATAACAGGTAAAGGAGTGGAGAACGACGGCCACTGTGGGGCCCAAACCGGTGAAGCAGCAGCATTTAAGCTCTTTTCCAGCTAGACTTTAACACCTCACATTGCAGCCAGAATATGTTAGACGCATGTCTGAGGCATGAATGCTGGCTCAGACCACGTGTAAAACTAAGCTCTAAACACAGTTTGGCTTTTCCAGGTTATTCTTAATTTCAGACAACAGCAAATTGGAGCCAATTGCACACACCAATCCTGATGGAGCAGACCATACATTTCATAGCCCATGAGGTTACTGACCTCCTTGACTCTGGCAAACTGCTGGGCTGTGATAGACCTGGACCTACCAGGATTCAGCAGGCCAGGCAATAGCAGTATCAAATCTGGGCTTCGCCTCAGCCATCAGAAACAAAACATTTGGTCAGGCATAAGTGTTTTCTGATGCCTCTTTTGCAAACATGGGAGTTTCTGGGAAATTATTCTTGAGAACAACTGTCATCTTATTAAAAAAAAAAAAAAATCTCTTCTCTTCCGACTTCCGTATCAGGAGCTGGGCTCCAAACTATGCCCAGATATTATATGGTCCTCTTTTCTGGTATTCCTACCTTTACATAGTCAGAGCCAAACATTTCAGATATCACTAAGTATCAAAAAAGGAGTAGGGCAGTGTTAATATCAAATTTAGTTTCAAAACTAAACAAATTTAGGTCAATTTAGGTCAAAACATCCTTTTTAAAAGGGATGAGCAAACTTCAGAAGGTAAGAACAAACACCCAAAATAATGACTACCTCCCTACAAGCTGCATAATCCTTCCCTTTCCTTAGGTTAGGCTTGGATACAGCACTCAGAAAGGAGCTGGGCCAAGGGATCTTATTGCTACTACTTTGTGTGTGTTATTTGTATTGCTACAGGACTCTGGGACCCCAAATGAGGATTAGGGTCCTATCGAACTAGGCACTATAGAAAAAAACACCATACAGACAGTTCCCTGCCCCTGAGAGCTAATCTTTGGCCATTTCTCTGCAGCATCTGGGGACAGAGCAGGGCATAAGAAGGTGTATTAGGGTATACTGCATGAACTGCAAGTAATCTTATTTCTGTAACCCTTGTCCTTTCTTACCCTACTGCCTCTCTTCTGTTTATTAACCTATCTTACCATCTCAATTTAAATTTAATTTGTGAGCGTCTTGGGCAAAACTCTTTGTGTCTTTTCATTTGTTGTGTTTATTGTGGGTTTTTTTTTCCTTTTGCATGATTTTGAGCCACAAAAATAATATACATTATTGAAAACATGAAAGAAAACTTCCCTCCCTCCCTAATAAAATAAATGGACATGACCTACTTAAATGTGCATCTCTGAAGTATTATGATTTTGTACGTCTATAGAGCTTTATGTAAGCCTGTGGACCAATGAGCAACACAACTGGTATGGCAATACAAATGAAGTCTGGTCTACATGTCTATACACACCAAGTACTTCTCCAGATGATATGCAAAGGAGATATATCTGCAAAATAATTCCTACTGGTTAAATACAAGAAAAACCCTGCTGTTACACTGCGTTGTGATTGATGAATTGGATTTGCAGGACCTCATAAAGCAATGTGACAGAGTCAAGGGAATACAATCTCAGCCTCTTCATTCCAGCTAGGACCTGGAATGAAATTCCAGGACGTTCTCCCTTCTCCTCCTGGAAGGTTATTCCTTCCAGGCCAGCCTCATGCTTGCAGCATCCTCTTCCCCTGCCTACAGCCACAGCAGCTTCAGTTGTACCAAGGGACAATTTCTTGGGAAAGGAAGGTGCTGGCGCATAGGCAGTTTCTAACCTTTCCCAGGCAAGAGACTGCCCGGACAGAAGAGGCTGTAAGGCAATAGTTACAGCAATACAGCAGGTCCAACAGCTCACCATCCCTCTATCCAGAATCTTACATAACTTATTTGTGCCCTAGAAGAGGAAAAGAAAGAGGCATTTGTTGAAAAATTGTTTAAAAGGCTGTGCTGAAGAACTGTAAACAATACGGTGTGTTAGTTTACAGGACAGAGTAAGGAGGAGGGTACAGACAGTGTAATGGTACAATTCACTCCTGCTTCCCCTCCAGGCCATGCGTATCCACCCGACTGCCATCTCTAAATACAGCGACTCTCTCTGCTGGCTTGCAAACCTCAAATTTACTCTTCCCAAGCCGGCGGAGTGTGTGATAGAGTCTCCAAAGAGACAAAGGTTTCCCTCAGATTTCACTCCGCTTCTTCTCACAAGCAGCAGAGAAAGGCGGGGTTCGGAGCTTTTGGAGGAGTATCTGCCAGCAGGCCAACGCGTGCAGGCCTTGTGAGGCCCCGGCCCGGGCCCCACATGCTGGCAGAGCAGGGGAGCCCCTTCACAGTTCCACAGTCAAGGCTGCGAGCTATTTGGATCAGACGAGGAATTTCAAGCTGAAGCCATCTGAATGTGTGGGCGCACCTGTGTGAAGCGGAACTATGTTTAAAGAAAACAAATGGCTTCTTACAGTACCTCTGCAAGGTCCCATTCTGAAAGGGGGCATAAGTAACTCTCATTTTTCCTGCCACTGCAAACTTAAATGGGATCGTGGGGGGCGGGTAGGTCCTGAAAGCAGAGAATCAGGAAAAACCCATGACAGCAGCAGTATGAATAAATTGGCAAGATACGCTGTAAATAGCTCTGATGCTGAACAAAAATAAAACAAAAAAAATCATATTGCAGCCATTTTAAGATTTCTGCTTCCTTCTTCACCCCTGCCACTAAGCAGGCTTCTTCAACATGTGACAAGGAGAATTCAGAGGGATGCTTGCCAAGTGTTTTCTGACCCAAATCCTAGAGGTATCCTCCATCTGCAGCAACAGACAGCTTGCTGTGGTCTGTCATTACCTTCTGTTTGGTTTTCAACACCAGCTACCCTAGTTAATGAAAGAAGATGCAACCACAGAAGACAACGAACAGACAAACTTTAGCAGCGTTTCTGGGAAGCTTAGAGGAAGACTTCTCTAATCTTGAATAGGCCAGAATACCGGACAATAATGACTGAGGCATGCATATGTAAGTGCATTGCTAATAGCAAACTCAGATACTAGGAAAACATGAAGCCAGGTGAAGAAGATTTAAGAACAAGAAATGAAAGGCAGAGTTAACCATTCAGTTTCTGTCACAACATCACACCTACCCAACTCGGCCTCTATCTGCAGGCAATAAATGTCATAGCTTGAAAGAGCCAGGCTGTCAGAAATATTTTTTCCTGCAGGACTGAGACCCAGCTACACATCCATAAAGTTCTTCTATGTAAATGTTTGCATGTGGCCCTTCACATCTAAGGTTTGCAGCAATTCATGGTATTTAGCAAAATGCCATTCCCCTAAAGGGCAGCATATTTTTATTCTTCTAATTTTGCATGGAAATTAAAACGAACATATTTTAACATGGGAAAAGAAAACACTTTTCCCCCCAGCTAGGCACTGCTGCTTCACTGTGCTGCTGCTGCTGCTGGTGGCCTGATATTTTTCTCTGCATATTCAGAAACAATTCAAATGTAACAAATGCCCATTTACCTACCATGTAAACACCAGGTACTTAAAATGCTTGTCTTTGATAAACCATTCTCCCCTTTGAGGATCCATTAGGCCCAACATGAATGAAGCCTAAAAAGCTACTTAAAGCTTTTGGAGAATTCTCTGGATTTCCAGCTTCACATTTCAGTTACTGCTATGTTTGCATTAAGATGCTTGTCTGAGTTCTGCCCTGCAGGATTCAGAAAAAGAAAAATGTTCCTTTTGTACTGAACACAACCAGTAGGTATTTAGCTATTTTTTGTGTATTATGACAGTACCATCTGGCATTCATCTGCCGATACCTCAGGAGAATGTCCCCTTCCTACTTGCCTATATGAGGCTGGCCAAAATGACAGGGTACACCACAGGTTAACTTCCTGTAATGTGGTCTCTTGGCTTATCTTGAGTAAGACAGTAGTTCCTTTATATTCTTAACTTTGCATTTCACATGTTCTCCTGCCTGCCTGGAAAACAGGGTCATAAGAGATTCTTATGGGTCAGACACCTCATGCAAAGCCAGGGGTAATCCTAATAAACTTAGTAACAACAATCTATAAGGCCAGTTGGCGCTGCACATGCAGAAGGAAATGTGAAATTGAAATGGAAATTTGCCCAGTTAGGTTTGCTCTGTTCCACTGAAAAGCTTCGTACAGTGGAAGCATAAACAAACCACTGCTCTTAGAAGTCATGGTTCACCTGCTGACTCAAACACTCATGTCTGCCAACCAGCATGAGAGAGGCCAAGGGGACTATCTGTTTGGGTTTCTCTTTTGGTCTCAGACTAATTTATCTTGTCAGTTCCAAGATCGCAATTCCTTTCTTGAAAAGACTATAAAGGAAGTTTGGCTCAGCCATGCCCTCCAATTATTTGATTATTTTTAAGCAAACAAACAAGACCTTATCATGGACCAGTTCAGGTTGCCGAGTTCAGCTCCTGAGTAACTCTTAAAGCTATTTTCATCCTAACCCCCTCCTCAAACGGCAGTTCCTTCATCCCTTTGAGGATATATACTTTAATACTCCCAACCTGCTTCTTGCAAACATCCTTTTCAAGAGAAACAAGCCAGTCTTGAGCAATTAAGACCTATAGATCTCCCTTCACTTCCTTCAAAGCCATTGTGGAGGTGCAGCTGAAACCCATTAAATTCAATTGAGCCCAAATGGCCCATAAGTCATATGGAAACTTCCTCTGGGCTTTTAACAAAGAGCCTTGCTTTAAATTCCAAATTACAAACAAATTCAGTGTGTTCAGCTTTCACATAAAACATAAAAATTAAAGAAAACATACAGAGGAAAAGTTGCATCAAATCACAGGGAGCATTATAAGAAGGCACAAGCAGCTACTCTTGTTCTGAAATTACATTCTTCAGTTAGAAATGTCATATTAATTCATGGCAATATTTTCTTTAGTCTGGACTGGGAGCATGCTTTATTCAGTGTGTGACAAAGTAAAACTGGTGGAATTCACGATCCTATTCTCTCCTCTGACTTTTCCTAACAATGGCTAAAAATAATATATATTCACATATATACACATAATATGATGTGTGTATATATATATAATTATATTTTATCACATATAGCTACCAGACTAATCTCAGGTTCCTCTATAATAAGTAGATAATAAACATTTATAGACTATATATACTCAACATTAAGTATTGCTTTATTGTGGATCAGGTTTTTATCAAGTTGACAAATTTATTAATGTGGCTTGATATTAGCCCTCTCAATCTGTCTAAGATTAGGGATCAATATATGTACTGTGGGATCATAAGTCAGCTAAACACTGAAAAGACACAGGCAGATACTGAACTTGAAAATTATACAGCAAAATTGTTCCATAATACATCTTTATTCAGACCCCCCCATGGGACTGGCATGCTGTAAAAGCCTTAAAAGAGCCTCTGCTTGAGGGTTAATTTCACCCTAAGGGCTCTGAGAATAACTGGAGGCCCAGATCTTTATGACTTTGTATCAATTAATGTTTTTTACATTCTTTTTAACAAGAACTTGATGAAAAATATCCTGCTCTACCTATTCTATTTGGCACCCAAGTTACAAGTCATTAGAAGTATCTGAATCAGTTTCAAAAGTGATATTTTCTGAAGGTAATGGCTCTGAGAACGCAGACGCACACATGCTCCTGAGGTGCATGAAATTGAAACGAAAAGCAGCAGTGGCTTTTGCTTTCACGGCTAATCAGGACAGTGCCAAGCACTGCTCTAAAATGTAAGGGCTCAGTGGTCGATTCCCATACAGATCCAAAGCCTTTGGATCATGGTGGGGCAACACTCCCACAGAGGGGGCCCAGGGGGAGCAGGGCACCACTGTCTGATGATAGACTCTGCACCACCGTGGTAGGTGAGTCAGGGTGCTGTGGCACCAGCCCACAGTGACTGACACATGGACTTTGCCTCCTCCCCATATCCCTGCGGCAAATCTGTTCAGACGGCTTTGTACAGACCCACTGGATTAATACAATTAAACAGCCAGCTCTGTTTCTCCCACCCCTCCTCCTCTCCCTCCCCTAGCCCCTTCTCCCAACCTCCTCATGCTACTCCCTCTGTGACAGCCCAGCACCACTTCAACTCATTGAACTCAGCAAAAGCAAACACTTCAATGGAGCCTCATACAACAAGCAAGAAGGATGTCAATGCAAGGAAGGTAGGACTGTGAAGCCAGGAGCAGAGAAAGGAGAAGCAGGACTGAATTGTGGCAACAGAGAGCAATCTGCTTTATGGACCCACATCTGAAAGGCATCAAGTTTGTTAAATTAGCAAGAGAATAGGATAGCTGAAACATACTAGCCTGCATCTAAGAAAAAAAAATAGAAAATAGGTCAGCATAGTATATTTTTATATACATAACATACTATGTATAGTGCATTATATATATTTCATATATGTAGCAGCTTGACTCTGACCCCACTCCTATCTCAACATCTCCAGAAATTCATTGGTATTTAAATCTCACTCCTGACACAGTGATAACAGAAACTACAGAACTTCTAAGACATATACTGAGTTCTGGGAATATTAAACAGACAACCCATTTCACAACAATGAATTAAGTAACACTTATTGGGAAAGTTTTAGGGGTGGCAGAGAGTGGGAAGGAGAGGAACGACCAAAAACCTACAAAAGGAAAAACGATGCTGAAAAACTGTACCTGTTTGGAAGATGTATGTTCTCTGGTTTATGTTTTTTCAATTGTCCTGAACTGCAGATTCCACAGGAACACTATAAATCTGAAGAATTGTTGGCAGGACATTTTGAATTTTGAGTAAGAGGGAGAAAGAGAGGGGATTCATTCACTCTCTGCTGATTCCCCACTGCCAAGCAATAGCAAATTAAGACTGCCTGAGAAACCAAGTGTGCTGAAATCTCCTCTTCTGGTGGGTAAAAGTTATCTGAGGACAAATTCATCCCCAGAGCTAAAATGTGGTTACCCTAAGCTTCACAACCCTGCAAATGGCAAGAATTAAAGTAATAATAAAATCCCCCCAAAAACACAAGCCAAAATTCTAGCCATGTGGAAGGAAATAATCCAGTATAATTCAACTGATGTTTAAGGGAAAAGACAGGAAATCTTGGGGTGGGTCTGCAGCATTAAACACACCAACAACACCAAATGCAGAGATGCCTGTAGAGATAATACATCCCCATCTCAAGCCCAGCTCTGACCCAATTTGCCTTGGGCTGACCCAAATACAGAAAAACACTGGCACCTGTCAGTCACTGCCAGGATGCTTTTTTTACAAGCTAATTCATGAGTGCTTTTCAAAAAAATTTTTTTTTTTTCCTGAGCGAAAACTATGACTTCTAATTTGAAAGGGGATTTTAAAATGGTTGTGATTCACAGGGATTTATGGATGTTTCCCAGGGAGTTTCAAAAGCCTGGACTTTCTTCCCACAACTCCCAGGAAATGCAGTTAAAAGTCTCCCATAGGTCGTTAGTTCAGCGTGTTTGGACTGGAAGGGTGGGACAATCATCTGGCAGCCTCCATCCCAAGGAAAAATCACCTGGCAGCCTCCATCCCAACACCTGCGTGGGGCAGCACCCTTACAGATGCTATCCAAGGCTGTGCCCAAAACTGTTCCACAGCGTGGTTGGGACCAGCATTAACTTGGACAACAGTTACATGTCATTTCCATTTCTGCATGTTGCTAATTTATAGAGAAACAGGATAGGACTGGAGGCAAACAGAACAAACTGAGTAAGAGCAGAGGAGATGCTCACTTAGGGAAATGAACATTAGGAAATTTCTTAAGCCAAAAGCACGTTGAGGACATAATTATTTTCAACCTAAGAACTATTTTGCATTAATCCTGATTTAGCCACTGAGATTTTCAGCTCCAACTGGTTACAGTAAGTAGTGCACTGGAAAGCCCTGGGTTTCTCCTGTGTGAGCCTTTCTCACCCACCCGCCTCACACAGGACTCACTTCCAAGAGCTTTTTATATGTCAGTCCTTGAGCGATGGGTTTTATATACCAGAGCCAGTTGCCTTGCACAATTTGAAGGGAGACCTTCCGTGTTTTACTTTCCAGATTTTCTATTCACCCTGAACATTGCCTTCAGTGATAAAGCTAAAAAACCCCACCCTTGCTTGTTATCCTGACAATATTTAATTCTGACAGCACATTCAGTATGCTTCATGAAATATGCAACCCTGTGACTAATGAGGTATTTGCACGTAAGGGCCATATACAGTAAATTGCAGAGCAATAAAAGTAAAGGAAAACCATGAACTGATCAGCCAGCTGTTAAAATGATGCAAAGTGTGCCTTATTAAATGTGTTGTGCTATATCCAGATGCTGACTAGAATTCAGCCCTGGCTCCTTCAGTAAAGCTTCACCTTAAAAAAACTATAGGTCTCCCTTTCTGTTATCACACATTAGCTTTCTGCTTTTCAAATACTGATGGAAGTTCACCTCTCTGCTGTCTCTCTCCATTGCACTCATCATATAAAGGGAACACTATTTTGATTTTATGCGTGAGATTGAGTCTGCTCCAGTGCTAAGCATCCTATCAGCATATGACCAACTAGCAAAGCTGACATTTTTGCCATGATTATCCACGAAAAGTGTTTCCTACCTCTGATTTACAAGAGCCCTATTCATGAGAAATGATTAATAGCTCACTAGTGCTGCCAAAAAGCACATAAATCTAGACATCCTCTATGCTCCTGACATGCCACTCATCTTGTAGATATGTTCAGATCTCTCTCTTCCTCTCTACCGCTTATCTATGTCTGATCCCCAATGGGCACACGCTCGTGCTGATTAGGCAATACAGTTGCTGACTGGGACAATTTTAGGCTTATATTACTGATGGCACCCAATTAGAGGCTGCAGAAAGTAGTGTCCTTCCTGGCTTGTACTAGACAAGCATGATTAAGTGTTAAATGCCTTCTAAATTAACAGGCAGTATCACCCATGTGTCTGTTACAACTTATCAGGGTAAGAAACCAGCTCCATTGCCAAGTTTTCTCTGTTCGCAGTTAAGTCTCCCAGGCTGTGGAGTAATAGAGCTGAGAAGAGGGCAAGCTGCACACAAGCATACACCTGACTCAGCTGATGCTTAACTTATTCAACAAGGTTTCACACACTTGGCAATAAACACGCCTTTAAGTGCCCCACTCAGATGTGATAGATTTAAACAAGCACTGTCTGAACCAGGGCCCATGGTATCATTCTCCATCTCCTCACCACCCCAGCCCCTGGCCTAATAAAAGCTATTTCACAGTTCTTGAGCATCCTTCTTCTGAAGATCCTAGAGTGTTTTGCAATTACTGAAAAATGGATCATACCATACCTACCCATTTTATTCCATGATTTCAATGGGGCTGCTAGCACAGCAACACACACACACACACACACACTCACAAAGTAGCTTATTGTGCCTAGTGTGCGAAGAGACTGTCAAGGTTGCAGTGCCTTCTCTATGTGTATCCACTATGACACAAGCCTTTAATTGTTCAATCATGTTCTACTTTACAAATAATACAGGGTACAACATGCCTCTTCCTCACTGACTTTGGTGCAGACGGGTTACAGCTTGCCACCGGGTTTTATTTCTGTATTCACAATGTTCACTGTTGTTGCAATCCAGTGCATTTTTAATTTAAGATATTAGCATCACACCTCAGAATCATGCGCAGCTCCCACTGACATTTCTGGAAACCCCAGCTACTATCCCAGCTGTAATAATAATAATTAAAAAACCAATGTTATTATTAATAAAATAATTATAGAAGAGCACGGTTTTCTCTAGGTGTGTTTTAATAAGATTATTGGCTCCCATGTTCTGCTCAGTTTTTTCCTTCTTAACTTCCTGATGAGTAATTACTGGTCCAAGCTTACAAACAACTTTTGTCTTTTGAGTGCACCCACCCTGAATTTTGCCGGATCACACTTTTTCAACAGATCCTGTTTGCAGTCATTGGGCTTTAGTACTGCACAAACTACTTCTCAAGTAAATACCTGGAAAGAATTGCAGCAATGCAAAGGGATGTCTTGACTACTTGGGCAGTCTTTACAAGTGTAAAGACTTTCTCCATACACCTGATCTCCAAGCTATCTGGTCCTTTTCCTAAGTAACAAATGTGCTTTCATCAAAGCTTCTCAACAGCTTCTTTAAAGAGTGAAGAGAGGTGTCTATAATTTTCATTCCTGTGCCAAGGATACTAAAGTTATTCGTGTTGCTTCTCTGGCCATTGCATCGCAAATCCTTTCAGAAGCAGAACATTTTGTCACTCAAAATGGTTTGCCATGACCTGGTGTGAGACCTGTATCCTGCCAGGCTGTTTGTGCAGCTCCAGCCACAAGCTACATCCCTGAGAAGGAAGCAGCTGATGACATGAACAGGTGTTCATTGCAGCTGTATTTTGTGCAACGCTGTTTGCAAAGTATATAACCACACAAAGTAAGCAAAAAACAAACAACAACAGCCATTTTTGTTGCTCAGCATGCCCAAGCTTCCCTGGCCAGTGAGTCACAAGACCCAAAGGGCCTTGACTCCCCCCTTGCTCCCAAGCCATGCTCACAGCTTCTTACCTAGCATTTCTTCTGCTGCATTTGGAGCAGGTCTCTCAGATTGAGTAGCTGAATTCTGCTCAGCTTTTGCTGTGCTTGATTATTGCCTTCCTACAAGCAGCTATAAACATGTTTAAATATTCCTAAAATTTAGCCTGAAGGAAAACTGTTTAGCACATTTAACATCTTTACCCAGAACTCAGACTTTCTATAGATGTAAGAACCATCTGATGGCAGCCACTAACACTTTCCTGTATAAAAAAATAATCTTCTAAATGAACAGCTACATGCAAAGTAAATAGAGAATTGTTCTATACAACAACATAACTTGCTGCCCCAAGTGCAAAAGGAGATGTTTAAAACAGTAAGTTACAAATAGTGAAGGGTATTTTTCACTCTCATTTCTGTGACGTGTGCAAAGCAGAGCAGTAACGACAAGATGTTACTATTATCATCTTCCACATGGCACAATCAAGGCAAATGGAAACTGTGATGATGGTATATACCCATCTACAGGGTATATACCCACCTCTCAGCTTTCCAGATAGCAGATAAGCTTTTCCAGCTAAAACCTTTGTTCTTTACAACTCTGCTGAATAGCTCAGAATTGAATATTCAGAACACACAAAAACAGACTCATCCCAAAACTTTCCATGTGTGTTTTTACCTGTCCAAATCTTTCCTTGACCATTTCACCAGGAGAACAACACACCAACTTCTCTACGGTAACACCCCTTGGTAGTGCACGTAGGAAAGTGGGTTTGAGGTTTGCTGCACTATCTAATTAGAGATCTCCCGACAGCTCATCTTCACTAAGTTTCATAATTATGTGAGTGAGCGTCAGCGATCCTCACTCAGCAGTTCCATGGGAGCTTTCTCAGTAGACACCATTTATCCTATTTCTTTTACTGTCATTGTTATTTCACCATTTGCAGTACTCAGAATAGTTTTCAGATACCCTTTTTCCACAAAAGATGTTGCTTGTTGCTTTGGAGACTCATACTGAAAGCAGAGCAGAGAGGAATAAATGACATTTGGGGTATTTCATTACAGCCATAACCTCAAAGGGAGGAGGAAAAAAATAGAGAAGTTTAAAATAACTTTTGTTCCTCTCGTTCACAAAAACATACTGATAAATTACATATTTGTATTCTGGCAGTAGACAACATATTTACAAGAGCTCTTCTGCCTGTCTCCTTTTGTATAATAAAATGCTCTTACTCAAGGTTCAGGCTATTTCAAGGATTGTTCAATGCAGACTTATTCTATGGCATGATTTAACAAATGCATGATTTAACCAAGGAATGCCCAGGAGTAAGTGTAGGAATCAACACTCAGCTTGATCTTATCCTCCTTTGGCAGGTGCTGTACTTTCACAGACACAAATACAGCTAGAACAACTCTCAGGGAAAGAAAAGGGAAAAAAAAAAAAAGAAGGAAATCATTTTCATGGATCATTTACCCTAACTTTTCAAACTCATTTCCTATTTATTTATGAAAATAAGTATAACACAGCATTTAAATTCAAATTAGTGACTTAAAGAACCATGATACACTGAAGTTTCTTATGGCACTGTGCATGTTCTGGATGCTGTTTTGGTGATCCTTAAATCAAAAGAACAATCTGTCTAGCTGAAGTTCATTATGCCATTTTGTGAGTAAAGAAATGAATGGATATCAGTACCCAGTAAGACTTGAAATGTAGGAAGCAACTTTCTCTAGCACTGCTCATTTTTCAAAAGCATGTGTTTAAACTTCAAACACTTAATGGGAGCAGTGACTACTCTCATCTGCTTGGCATAGTGAAATGATACCAAATAAATCGTGACATGTTTTGGGAGAATTTTATCACTAAATATTATGCACACACAGTCTTGATCCTTACACAGTTTGATGAAAAAAAGCTCAAACGCGTAACATAAAAGTGATTTTTTTTTCCCTAAGCTAAGAGAGTCTTGCATGACCTAAGCTCTATTTTCTTTACTTAAATAAAGAAACTGAAAATCCAAATCTTGATCTTTCTGAATAAATTAATGCTAATTAAGTAAGGAAAGTAAAAGTTGGGTGGTTCTAGCATGAGCAGAACCAAAGCACGTCCCATTACTTAGCTAATACAAGCAATTTTGTTAAACAAACTATACCTTTGTTCTGTAAATATTGGAAGCTAGGCTTTGGACAGATGTTCCCTGCTGTATACAGACATGCTAGGAGAAGGTTAGAGCCCCAGCTGTTGATCATCACTTCTTTGCAGAGGTTACTGCCCCCTCACATTTGTTGGCAGAGCTTGCTTACAGAAACACTCGCGCAGCCACTTGAAGTTAAAGTGAGTGGCACTACTATTTAGACAGTTTAAGCTAACTAGCACAGCTGCTGAAAGAGTTCGTGCCTGTCTGTACCTTTAAACTTCCAGTGTTCACATGACTGCAAGTTCTCACAACTTCTTGTCAGGGCAGAAGATTTTCTCACCTTTTTGTGTAGCACCAGAGACCAAATCCCCAATGCCATGCTTGTATATTTAACCTTAAGTGCCTCCTAATTAAACACTGACAATTGTGTTAAATGTGCTAGCCAGCTACAGTCCTGTTTCTCCTCTATCCTTCTGCTTTGATTAGCTTTCAAATCACTTTTGCAAGTCTGTGCTCTTCGAAACAGCAATCAAAATCCGTGTTATTTCACTGTGCAAGGGCATCCTGCAGACCTGTTTGACACGTGTAAGGATACACTATCTCAGGATACACAAAAAGCAGCTCTGATGCAGTGATATTGGGAGGCAACAGGCTATGGGCAGAATACAGTATGTGAGACATGCTATGATGCTCTTGAGAAGCTCCTCACCTTTCTCCACTATTTTCTCACCTACAGAGGAGTGAAACTTTTGCGGTGTTCTTTGAAATATGAGTGAAAAGTGCTATGTGTTTGTGTATGATAACTGTTGTTAAGAATATAGATCCACTATTCTTTGGCTGCCTAAAAATAAAGAAAATGCATCATTCAAGAATTTCATCAACAGATCATTAATATTGGTATGTGAATAGTTACGATGTTAGTATAAAGCAAGGTTTATTTTCTCACTCTTTTAAAAGTAATATGTGTCTATTAGTAAATTCCAATATATCATCAATTAAGTGATGCATTGACTTTTCAACTGTTTTTTGAAGGATTTTTTCTGGTTTTTATTCCTGGCAGGATATTGATTAAGCTGCAGAATGTATCATTCACAGCAGGCTATTTATGTGATGGTGTCCATAGCCAAGTGAAACTGATATGTCTAACACCTTTTTCCAAGAAAAAATATTATTTTGCAGACAAAACAGAAGTTACCCAAGGCTTAAAAAAAAGAATTTTCTGATTCTTTCCTTCAGTGTAGAATTAGTTTATTCTCATGCATTTGTCTACCTCCTCTACTGCTTGAGTTACAGATAATACCATGTAGCAAATACGCCAATAACCATATTAAAAGAACATTACAGATACAAAGTCAATCACTCAAAACTTACAACCTTACAAGATTTCCCAGACAATTGCATTTCAGGCCCCTTGGCGTACACACTGCATGCAGGACTATGGATGACATGACTATTTTTTCCCAAAGCCATTTCCGCATTCAGTGAACAGACTAGATGCTAATTATTGCGTACACGAACGTTCAGGTTTTGTTTTTAATTCTTACTTCTCTCCATGAAACACCAGAAATATAGATATTTACTGACCTGTATTCAAGACTTGCTACAAAGAGAGACTTCTGAATGTCTGTTGACTTTTCTGTCATGCCATCCTTGTGCTACTCGTGTGTTTTGCAAGCAAGAAATCACCCATATCATTCTGTGAATGGGATGAGCTTCCCCTCATTCTTGCAGGTGAAAAGATCATATAATGACAACCTGGAAAATATATAGCTATTAAGTAGTTTCCCTTAAATCTCCGCGATTAACTAACTTTCCACTACATCCCTCCTATGTCTTTAAAGTTCTCTTGCATGTGCACTAGGTCATTTGGAAAGCCTGGACCCTGACAATATTGGGACCCATTGCTTCTACCCCCCAAGTATTGAATTCTTTCTCCAAATCATTTGATATAAGTTTATTTTTAAGACAAGTAAAAAAGCAACACATTTCTCTTAAATTTGTTTTCAGAAAAAAAAAACCCCATACATATTTTCAGAAGTTTTAGATATTCTTCCAAATGCAGTCTCCCAGTCTGTACATTTTCAGCCCAAATAATATACATTTGACAAACCTATAAGCAACAGAAAACAGGGTCTTTTGGTGAAAAATGTCAAGCAAGCTTAACTATAGGTGGCATTCACAGCTTCACCTATAATTGATATCTCCTAAAATGAGTCTTCTGGTAATCCAGATGAAACCATCAACCCAACAATTCTCTGCATACCTACACAAAAGACTGACGCTGTGCTAAGAGGTCTCATTCATTCCTCTGATTATATGAAACAAACAGGCATCAAATGATTTTTATCATGCAATCACTACACAGCCTCAGCAGAGTACCCGAATACAGCACAGAGGTACAACTGAGCATCTAAAGCACAAATAAGTATCTAAGCCCCCTCCTTGAACATTCCTACACAGGAACCAGTAAACTGGTGAATTATTACAGCATAAGGAAGCCAGAAAGGAAAACTTCACTTGCAATTAAACCACTGCTAGCTAGCTTGGAAGAAATACATGACTGTGATCCAGCCAGTTCTTACCCTAGTGAGTCATGGCTACATCTGTCCTGATACGGCCAGCAGTAATTACCAGACATGTCTTTTCATGGTCGACACTATTCCATAAAGGAAAAGACAAGAATGGAAAAGGCCTTGTCCCTACAAACTTGGCTCTGTGTCATTGTAAAGAGCACCTTAAAATGTGACTGACATCTGCATTCCCCTTTGTCTTTCTCTGCTAGTGTTTCTAGAGCCAGCTTTTCTCAAGCTCGGTTTTTATGTGTGTCTATGGACTACGTGAGTAAATCATTGCTCTATCACAGCTCATTTACTCAATATACTACAACGTATTGTAGTCCCATAAAGGGCTAAGAAATCCTTGATGATTTGAAACTCTGTAGTATACTACTGCACTTAGCAGAATCACTAAATAATAGTAAAATAAAATTTGTCATTAACTGAATAATTGTTTTATTTCCCCCGTGGAAGTGGAAGGAAGCAAATAAACAGTTCATGTCTTTTTATGGAAATGAAAACTAACACATTCAACTAACTAGGGGTGGTTTCTCCCTTTTTTAAATCAGAAAAATATTTTTCAGCACGTATTTACTTTTTCAAGATTGTCTTGACATCTGTTCTTAAAAAGCACAATGAAAGGCTTTTAACTACAAACACTGATAAAATATGGTAATGCTCTGTTTTTCCCTGCTGCAGAACTGCCAAGTAATAAGGATTTGCATGACTAAGCTTCTATTACGCTGACATATGCAAAATTGAGGAACAATCATTCTTTCTCGTTTGACAACACTTAGAAGGGAAACACTCCTTTTACTCTCCTCTAGGACATGTTGGGCCCCAGACAAGATGAACAGCATTATTCAACCAAATCAATTTTTAAATGGATGTTTAAATGCTGAGTTCTCTTAAGCAGAGACACTTGGATAGCAACTTTATTATACGAGCTAAAGGGCGCTAGAGGTTTGACTAACACTTGCAAACATATAGCATTTCATTTGACATGCCTCCACACGTCTCCGCCACACCATTCAGAATCTGCTTCCTAGAACTTAAATAAATGTTCAGTTAAGCTTCTTGAAACACCTTTGCAAAACTCCCAAATCTATAATCAATATATCGGATGAAAACAATATCCAGCTAAAGGATAAAAATGTTAATAGACATTTTCAAACTTAGGTGCTTAAGGTTATTTTCACACCAGTAACTTCCATTGGCCAACTTTCCTTTGGGAGCAGCATCTGCAGGTCCAATTGACTTGAAGTGGCTGTTGGGTGCTCAGTTGCCTAGAAGAAAACGATTTATCAGTCTAATTTAAAAATGTTGCCCTCTTTCAGAATGAAATTTCTCCCTATTTACTCACTGTCTTTCATTGTACTGTACAGTATATCACAACTTAGATTTCAACAAAAATCACAACAAATTGCAAATAAAATGTAATTCTGGGCGAAGGTACTCAGGGATCATTAGGCATCATTTCTTTTCTAGACACCAAATCCCTACCACAACTTTCAGCATACATCTCCTTGAATGGCAATAGACTCAGATGTATCTCCAGCCTATCTAGAGCATCTAGACACCACATACAAAACAAGACATATCCTTAGCATTTCTACAAAAAAAAAATGATGGTGTATTTCTGAAGGTAAAGCTGTCAGTTGCAAGATGTTCAGAAGCTGGCTAACAGAGTACAACTATTATGCCATTTCTTATCATAACTATGCTCCAGACAGGGTGAGTAGCCTGTGGAAGTCTGTGAGAAAACATTTCCATGCTTCCATAGGATGCACACACTTGTAAAGATGCAGAAAGAGAGCTAGGATTCAACACACATCAATCTCAGCCTCCTGCAAGGAATTAAATGGACTTTGAATGGTGAGTCCAGCTTGGCCAGCAATTACGATTTTTAACGAAGAGATACTGAAAGTTACTAGAGTTGTAATTAAAGCGGGGAAGTGGGAGGAAGAGACCACTGTCACAGATCCTGAATGCATCGCTGTTGTCACTGCACCTCTGACATCTCATTGCTGCATTCTGGATAAACTTTCATTAATGGTAATCACCAGCAGCCATCTTCAGCTTAGTTTTGTACATAATGAAGCTTAAATCATTGTGTCATCTGCCTCTTTCCATTTATTTACTTCTTCCCACTCCCTCCCTCTCTCCCAGCCTCCCTCACAGAAAACTTTCTGAGCTGTTGGCCAACCCAAATCAGTGATTGCACTGAGGAAAGAGCAGGCAGAGCTCAGCTAGTAGAGGGCACATACAGCACTGAGCTAAACACACGCACATTGCTCTTTACAGAATGGCGTGACTTTAAAGAGATGGAGAACGGCCAACGTGGCGCACCAAGAAGGGGAAGGGACAAGGGACACCATGCCAACAGAAACCACGTTTTATTAGTCACACTGCTCACAGATTGATTTCTTTCCATGGTGATTCTCCCCTACATGGTCTGTTTGCGTTTGGTATGTACCCACTGATAGCACTGATACTGTCAGAGCAGAACAGGTGGAAATGCCCTGATGAAAAGACAGACTGTTTCCTAGTGACCTGTTGGTGGTCACCTGGGACAAAAGAAAGATGGAGATGACAGAAAACAAAAGGAACAGAAAACAAATTTAATAATTATACAGTAAGGAAGTAATCCTCAGTGTCTTTCTTACCTAACTATATATGTGCATACAAAATTAGGATAGTTTCCTGCTTACTGTTTTTTCACCAACTCACCAAGTATTATCTTAATGCCAAGAATAATTTCTATTAAAACTTATCAGGAGGCAGCAAGTGTCCTGAAGAAGACATATATTTCCTTCCTTTCTCTTTTTTCCGTTCCAGAACCACTCTCCTCAAGCAGGGAGTCTTTTTTACTAGCATTTAAGCTGACAAATGCCACACTCACAATCCCAGGAAAATCAGATAAATAAGTATGGAATTAACCCCTGATTTAATTATTTGGAAATACTGTCTTCCTGATTAATGTCTCCTTTAGATTATCTGATGAAGGCTGTAGTTAACTAACTTTCTTTTGATCCTCCTACTGGGAAATATAGAAAGGATGAGATGGTGGGGGTGGATAATTATGCTCAAGAAGATGAGAGTATCTGATCCATACTAGGAATGCTAAACTCAAGTAGTTCCTTCTCGAGACTCCTGCTACAAACTAGAGATGCCAGTGTGAAGCTGTTTAGCCAGTTTCAAATTGGTAAATGTTCTCATGTTCTTGCGACACCTGGCATATGGTGAATGCATTGAGACTTGTAAAAAAACAGTGATTCATTGTTAATCATTCAGAAAACAGCCAGAGATTCATGGTAACCCTGTATTTCTGGAAAAGTACAACTACACCCCAATTTTTATCTGTTTTATGAGACAGAAACTGCAGGCGGGGTTGAGAACAGAATATGAATCCTGATCTGTTTTACAGAATTTTGGGGAGTGTATTACACATGGTGAGCTGTGCAGATTCCAGGAGTGACCTCACAGTTGGGAGATTGGTATGAACTGTGCACTTGTCAGTGACGGGCTCAGCCTTGCACAAGCAGCTTCATTCATGGGTTGAATTGGATCTCTTGTCTTTTGCATTGTAATGGCTAAATTCCAATCTCTTCGTTTGACACAATTACTTTTCACAAAACATACACATTTCACATGTGCCTACTCCAGGAAAATATTGATTTGTCTTTGCATAAGGAATATTTTAAGTAATTTTTTATCGAAAACTTGCCGTTTCCCTCTCCCACCTGTGATTTTCCACAGTTAAATCTCAGGGTCTGAATCCTCACTTTGATCTCCAACAGGAAGGCATGTTAATTACTTGTCTTGTTTAAAATCACTGCAGTGCTGCTCCAAGCTTAGCAGGGGAGATGTTCAGATTCAGCAGTGCCTTCTACTTTCCTTCTTTCTTCCTGTCTCATCACCTCTGCTTAGCACCAGAAGTGAGCCAAAGTGAAGGCTGACCCTGTGGAAGAAGTGGACCCCATAAAAGACAAAGAAGGGGTAGGCACAGCGTGTAGAGGATAGGTGGATTAAGGAGGGAGTTGAGCAGGTCTTTGGTGAGTGGAGGATAGTTGGGAGAGTACATGTAGAGGCCAGTATGGGGTGAAGAGCAAGGAAGTGAAAGCATGCATAGCTGTGCAGTGGGAGGCCAAAGAGGGTGAAGGATGAGCTGAAGTGTCCATTCTTGGAGCTCTGAAGCAGAAAACCTGCCCTGTCCTACCAATGAGTAACACAGACCAGTCCTCCAGGCCCTGGGCTGTTCCCTCTGTCCTGCAAAAGTGGAACATTTCAGCATCAAATTATCGGTGCAGCCAGGGAACAGCTGCCAGGCTGCCCTTGGGAGCAAATGCAATAGCACCTGGGGCTCTCTGCATCAGGTGCTATCCCCGAGATGGGAAAAAATTAACTCCTAAGAGACTGCATGTCCACATACGGCAGATAGAAAATGTACAGCTAAGCATTATAAAGTCTTGGATCAAGCTGGGTAAGCCCTTGTGAATTCTGGGCAAGCTGTGAATTTGAAACCATACCTCACTGGGCCTGGGCTCAGTTCTGCTGTAAATCAAAAATGAGGAAGCATCACCAATGGATAAACAACATCATAAATCCTGTTGTTTGTCTCCTCTTTTCATTGCAGCACAATGCATGTGGTGCCCCAGTCACTGAATAAAAATGTATCCAAAAAATGGGTAATAATCTTTAAAACTGTACTCCGCTCTGTTCACCAATTACATTAATAACACACTCAATATGCTAGCAGACAGAGCTTTCTTGAAGTAGATGAGGTCTAAGTCTGTTTTCAACAAATTAAAGCATGCCAATAAATTAAGGTATCCTATTGGGGCCAGCTGTAAACTTCACCCAGGCCAGCAAAAGTGCTAGTAACCAGGAGTAAACTCAGCTTCTATATGAGGAGCACTGCCTGTATTTTTTTGTACTTTGTTAACAATGCAAAATATTGATATTATTGTTTAAACGTATCTTCCAAAGAATATGGGAACCACTGGAGAATCAAGAGATAAATGATGTGATAGGGAAGAAGTTTACACTTAGATCAGTTAGCTACACTGCGCCTCCGGATTCCCTGCAAAATGTAAAAAGCAGGCAAGTGAGTTACATGGGGCAAGACAGCAAGGAGCACATAAGGCTGGGTTTGTTCAAAAGTGCTTCCACAAAAGAAACAGCTATATAGCTATCCAATCCAACTTCACATCTGCTTCCAATTTCATAGTCTTCTGTGTCTTTGATGAAATCACAATTTTTCCCAAAAGGAATTGCAGCACAGTTGAGTAAAGAAAGGTCTATTGATAAATCTAATGCATCTTTTACAGAGTGTGATGCTTCAGGGATTTGGCGGTGGAGGGGAGAAGGGTTTTGTCTCATAATGTTTTGCTGCATCTCTAAAGCTCCCTTTACATGTCACCACCTTCTAACCTACGAGGCAGTCTATTTCAAGACAGACTGAACTACCTCCTTTTTTTTTATCAGGGTTTCTAGGCATCTTAGACACTGGCCTCCATCTAAGCAGACAGTCTGAGATTTTTTTTTAGCTCACATTTTTAAGCAATGTGCAGCAGCATAGGTTCAAATCCACTTGACACTAGCATGTCCTTTTGACATCCTCTCCAAAGAGAGCAGCAAAAAAAAGAATAACACAACAATAAATAATGCTTATTTTATTCTGTTTCTTTTATAGAAGCTCAAGAAAATTCCTTATCCTACTAAGAGCACCGTTCAGATGGTTCTTACAGTAACGCTAGCCCCAGCTATGGGCCAGTTCACATTCCAGCTACTTATATTAAACTCTTGGTCCTTTCAAAGTTAACAGAAATCAACAGGGACAAGACACAGTGCTCATGTTTCAAGGCACACAAAAACTTTGGGGTCTTGCCTGTCATCAGCCCACTATTTTCTGCTCTGCAGCCTTGTTGTCAGAAACAGTCCCCAGGCTATGCAGGACACATAGCTTTTCAGGGGGACATGAAAGGTACTATAAATTGCGATCCGACACAATTGAGCCTGAAATCTGACTTGGATAAGGATGCAAAATTCCACTGAAGTCAGGGGGCCTGTGCTTATTAATGTCAAGGCTTCATTTCACCCATTAAAAAGTGAACTGTCAGCTAAGCTATGCTCTGTGAACTCTTGTGGGATTTCCTGCCTTCTTAAGTTACGCGTTTCCAGTTTGCCTAGAGTCCCGTTTAAATGTACGAATTTAAAATAAATGCATTTCCAGGGACACAGGATAGTCTGCCTACATTTCACGATACTTCCAATGTAAAAAAAAACCACCCGCAGAAATATAAAGTATTTCGTGTAAAAGGACACCTATTCTCCTAACAAACGTGTGTGGAGGAAAGGCGGAGTATTCCTACATGAGATAGGAAGGTCAGGTCAACTGTAGGACAAAGGCCTTAGTGCTGATCTATCCATTTTTGCAGAGTAAATCTTCAGGGATTGTACCAGTTAACCTGATGCTTAAGACAGACCAAAAAAAAACCCCAAACCAAATAAAACCCCACAACAAAAATCAAAGAGCTCAATAACTTTTTTCCTTTCCTGCAGCCTAGACAAAGCCATGAACGGTGCAATAGGAGTGCTAATTTACTTAACATAGTTTCTTATTTCAGCACCTGTCTGGGGGTCTGTGGAAGCACTGGGACTGGCTAATCCACGGAATGATCTTTAATCAGACAGTAATATTAGGTGCTAATAGCTCTGATAAAGAGGCTGTTTAACCCAACTGTTAACACAAAGGCGTGCCTGCCACAACGACTATTTGAACAATGCATTTGCCAGTCATATTAATTAAAACTAATTCCTTGCAGGCCACAGAACGCACAGAGTAAACCCACACGGAAAATGTCTAGATTCTACCATGACAAATTACATTAAAGAAAAAAAAAAAAAAGAAAATTATCCTAAGGCAATGAAATTTGTCTCAGAAAATATACTCTCTTGGAAATTCTCAAATTGTAAATTCACAGCAAAGCTGAAAAGGCCTTTAATAGAGTCTTCTGAATGTACAACTATATATCTTTGGCTCTGTCCTGTGACTTCATAGAAGTCATTAAAAGCTTCTTGTAACTCAAATACAAAGCATTGAGCCTTGCTAAAGGTCCTGAGGAGACAGTCATTTATGTGTCATTTAGACGACTTTCCAAGACTAGAGTGGTTTAAGTGAAGCAGCAGAGTTAAGTCTCCTAGATATGTTAGCAGTCTTTTATCTTTTTCTATTTCTAGAGACCTTAATCAATTTTAAAAATATGTTTATCAGGCTATAAAATGGTAAATTCTTAACCCTCTGCATACAAATTTCAGGCATAAAACTTTAAACTAGTTCATCTGGAAAATCTTAGTTAGGATTGCATAAATGATGTCTTATTCTTCAGAAGTGTTTAGTCTGCAGAAAAGCGTTTATCTCTCCAAAAGTCCCAAAACACTAACAGGAATACACATCTTAAAGGCTTCAGTTTTCAAATGAATCCCCAAGGATATTTTGGTTAAGAGGTAAAATGCATCCAGGTTAACTCCCCAACTAATTTTCTTCTAGAGTCTGTGAATATAGAGACAATCAGTAAGCAAAATGAGAAGCTATTAACCATGTGAATGTACAGCCCCAAAGCTGTACCGAGCTGTGATAGCATCTGCCAGGACCTGTAGGAGCCATAACCTGGGAGGACAGAAGAGTGTTATGAAAAACCACACTCCAGAAATCTGTGCAATGCTCATACACTCCTCTATTAAAATAGGAGCAGTGGACATAAGCTTCCAATATTGATGTTAAAGTTTTCGTGCTAGCAGATCAGTGCCAAGTTATGTGTATCTATCTCCGGGGCAAAGAAGATTAAAAGCCATCTGGACATAATCCTGGGAAATCTGCTCTAGATGACCCTGCTTGAACAGGTAGTTTAGACAAGATGGCTATCAGAGACCACTTCCAGCCTCAATCTTCCAATCATGAAACTAAAAGGAAAACAAAAAAATCTATTAACACCTACTCAGCTACCTCACAGAGAAGTTAACAGGAAATAAGTGCGTGGCTTTTTTTTTAAGATTATGCTGCAATGTTTCTGGAGCTCCATTCACTTTCAGCAGTTAGTAAGGAATGTGAGAAAGCTTTCCTTTACAGGATTTTTGCAAACCTTTAGCATTATCTTAATGCCGTTTTGTTAAGTGAATTATTTATTAACTCATAACTCTCATTGATGCACATAGGGAACTCCCACAAAAGCAATCAATTGGCCTTTTGAATGCAAATCAATAGCAAGCATTTAAAGGGATATTCTTCCTTTGATGCACATAAGAAACTCCCATGAAACAATAATAGGAAGTGTACAAAGGCTTATCTTGCTAAAAATCGTGAGAGATAAAGACAACTTTTTACTTTATCTGTTTTGGTGTTGCTTCGAGGTTTTGTTTTTAACCTGATTTACATTACGCATGACTGAAAGTTAGCCTGGACTCTGTTGAAGCTTTCTCACAGAATGTAATTTGTTCTCTTTTTTGTAATTTGCAGAAGAATTACCAAATTCTTCTGCAGTTTCTTTGAAAATGCATTTATTCTGGAATCACCACTCACTTCATAAAACAGAGTATCTGTTACAGAATTTAAACATAATCTCTATTCTGAAATAAAACATCCTTACAAGAGACTGTTTTGTAAAATAGTTTGTCCCATAATTGCTGTGTCAATTAGTTTCACCATTTAGGTATGTTCTAAGCTTAGCTGGGCAGAATTTTAAATTTGCATTAACAGAAAGCTAGGCTTTATTGTTTTATTAAGGTTTACAAGCCAATCATTTCCTGGTTCTTAGTAAATTTACAGCCCAGTATTCAACGGACTGTAAATTGCTAAATAGACTTACATTAGCCAGGTACTGGGTTGAGCTATTTTATAGTTTGGGAGACAAATTCATTTTGTCCTGGAGTAGATTTTTTCCCCAAGGAAAATGCATTAAAGCTATTGGAACTGAGAAATAAAAGAATCCTTGTATCCCTCAATAAGGTCGTGCAAATGTTGATGCCTTATGGAAGTAACTTGCGTTAGAAATGCTGTTGTCACACATTAAAAATAAATAGTATCTTAGAAACTTCAAAAACATCCCAATTTTCCAGAGTACTTTGATTCAAGAAAAAGTCAAATTATTTTGCACTTTTTCTTGATACCAGCACAATGCTGGTAAATCATGGCTATAATCACCGTGTGACCACAAAGAATTATCTGCTCGTGATAGAAACATTTCAAATAGCAAAGGACAGACAGTCGCTAATCACTATGGCAGAAGGTTTTAGACAAAGGACATTTTTTTAACAATTATTTGAACTACGGCACTTAAACTGGTGCCCATTTTCTTCGTCACTTTATCCTCAACTTGATCAACATTCCAAATCCCGCCCGGAATCTGTACGGAGCCCAGCGATAGCGAGATCGAAGACATTAAATGAAAATCCACTTAATTTAATGCAACAAGAGTGGCTTTGTGCTTAGGCTTTGTATCCAGTCATTTATTTTCTCCCCGTGTATAAGACTTCGCCTTTTAGAACAAGAATCTCTCAGGTATCTCCTCAGTTTCCACAGCTATTGTTATTGAATGAACTGCCATCCTCACACAGGCATCGGCATCAGTAAATCTGATCACAGATCATCTTTTTCAATAAATACATCCATTTCACTGCCCCCATCAAAAAAGGGGTGCAACATTGAGGAGGGCCAAAAAGATGATGAGACGGTCGGAACACTCCTCCTATGAGGAAAGGCTGAGAGAGAGTTGGGATTGTTCATCCAGGAGAAGAAAAGGCTCCAGGGAGACATTATTGTGGTCTTTCAGTACCTAAAAGGGGCCTATAGAAAAGAATGGGAAAAAACTTTTAGCACGGCCTGTTGTGACAGGTCAAGATTGGGGTGATGTTTTTAAACGAAAAGATTTGGATTAGAAATAAGGAAGAATTTTTTTTTTTTTCAATGAGGGTGGTGAAACACTGTGACAAGTTACCCAGAGAGGTGGTGAATGCCCCATCTCTGGAAACACAGGAAACCAGGTTTGATGGGCACGCTGAGCAAGCTGATCTAGTTGAAGACGTCCTTGCTTATTGCAGGGGGATTGGAGTACATGACTCTTGAAGGCCCCTTCCAACCCAAACTATTACATGATCTTCCTGGCCAATGAAAATTCAGACACACAGAAGAACTTGCTTAGGACAGCATTCATATTCTCTTGGGATCACCAATGAATTAGGCCTCTCTTTAGACTGGCACAACCCACAACCCCTTGTTCCTTCCTCCGAGGCACAGAACAGTCTGCTGTCTAAAGCCATCTGGACAATTTTACTGAACTTTGGCTAGTGAAGAAACTTATTTATCACACTGACCTTCCTTGTTGCCTTATGCTTATGTACTATTGATCCTAAGCTTTCTAAAGGATTCTCAGAAATTACTTTTGCCCACATAGAGAAAGTGGGCAAGTGCCCACATAGAGAAAGTCAGAGGGCAGATTTTCTCTGTACCCATCTGGGAAAAAAAAAATGTACTCATGATCAACAACAGTTTGCAGAACCTACACTGAAAGACTGACTCTTACCTCTTTCTGGCAGTATAAATTTTTTCTGGGGATATTAACCCCATCTCTTTGTTCAAATGGCATGTTTCAACGTTGTGGTAGAGATGGAATTACTCCTCTTTGGCAACTGGAAGTTACTTTGTTTAGAAAGATACATATTTGCTTTTGTTTTACACAGAAAAGCCAGTATTTCATGGCAGTAAATCCTCATTTTAATGCATGTTCTCTTTCAGGGATTATTGACCTGTTAGAAATTTCTAGCTGATGGTGAAGAAGGCAGAGACTTAATGTGGGAAGATGGGAACACATTGGAGAATTCTTGTTTGTAACATGAGCCTCTGTACCACAACTTTCAGACTGCAAACATAAGGAGCTATTAAGGAAAAAAAGAGCTTCTTTGGAAGTGAACAAAAGTGATGCGAATTTCTCACTTCTCTTAGTAAGAGAATTCACTCTCTACATGCTTGTGCATACCCTATTACGGCATTACACCCCAGAAATTGATTAGAAGCAAAGGAAAAGGTATACAACTTTTCAGAAGCAGGTATATCCATGAAGAGAAGGAGAAGGAAGAAAACTTGACTGGTCAACTCACAGTCCTATTTCTGGATTCTGCAACCAGAAGCACTGACAGAAATTTTCTAATAGAATGATTTCCCATCAAAACATTCTGGACAGAGACTAAGGATGACAGGCTTCCTGGTTCTTCTGGCTCTACATTATCTTGCCAGCTGGGCAACTGGAGGCTGCATTTCATTTATTAAAATTATGAGGCATGCCAGGTGTGGAAATGGTTCCATTTTCAGCAGTTGATGCGTTACAGAATGTAACAATAGACAAAGTCATTCCAGAGTGTGCTTTTCCCCAACTCAAATTGGAAGCCTTTCCCAAAGTCAAACTTTTCCTTTTTCTTAGTCATTACAGCATATGCTGATGTACAGCCTTCTCAAAGAAAAGTTCCATTGACTGCAACAATTGGAAATCACACCAATAATTTCATGTTGTGAAAGGAAACATTTCAAATCCTGCCAAATTGCATTGTCCTTGTGACCTCCTGGGCTTTTATCCCTCTGGCTAAGGGAGTCCCAGGGGAAGACAAAGGCAAGGTGATCGTGGTCAAGCACTGCCATTGTGCTAACAACTCTAAGGTAACAAATGAATGCCTTAAGTCATCATTTCCTTGGGAAGGTTGGCTGTATGGATGGCTCCTCTTCCAGGAGGCCTCAATCAAGTTAAATCAACATATTCTTAGAATTAACATACAAAGTCTAGGGGAACACGAGGTGTTCTTACATTATTCCCACATTTCAGCAATGATTCTGCCTTCTGTAGTAAAAAACCCAGACGCCTTACAGGGTAAATGGCAGAGGTGGTGCACTCATGATCTAAGCACACCCATGTACCCGGAACCTATCCGTGAAACAGCAAAGAAAGAAGACCACCTAAGACTGCAGAGGTAAACAAACTGTGGTTTACAGTTTACTGCATGCTTTGGCTATAGTTTCAATACTTTTGATTCCATCTGCCCCCTTTGATTTCCAAGATGTGATTTTTTCACATCTCTGTATACAAATGTGTGTGTAAATTGGTATTACAAACACATAAAGGTTGTGTTGAAAGCTCTCATACTGTTTTTTGTAAGAGTATATTATGAAAGTCATTGTTTTCTTTTTCACATCCTAGCAAAGAAAAATATACATACATATATGGGTCAACATTGTGGAATCTTAGCACAATTCAGCTGCTCTCCTTTGTTACTTGTTTCAGTGAAACATAAATTATGAGATCCTTGTATGTATTTTGAAAAAAATGAATATAAATATTTAACACAAAAATTACACCTACAATGATACTGTGTGGTAACTGGAGATTTTGATTCTGAAGTTCTCTAGTTATTTCATACTGCAAGATATTTCTGCCAAAGTGTATATCCCAACTGTGGCAGTAATTCTGAAATTTTTAGTAATCTGTTAATGAGAAAGAGTCTATTTCTAGCCTAATTTTGTATTCCTGCTGATGACAGTAGATACATTCTCCAAAACACGTTGATAAATATTACAGCATTGTTTATTTTATCTGAATGTAAATAGAAATGAAACATGTGGATAGTTTAGAGATAAACGTCGTTTTCCTTAAAGAAGGC
The DNA here is from genome assembly GCA_013398115.1 of Falcunculus frontatus. Classification (NCBI taxonomy): domain Eukaryota; kingdom Metazoa; phylum Chordata; class Aves; order Passeriformes; genus Falcunculus; species Falcunculus frontatus. Next base: position 2,863,672 of record VZRV01005432.1, read on the forward strand.
TGATTTCTATTTTAGCATTTTTCTGAGATCTCAGCTTGTTGTAAGACTCTGCAAGATCAGGATCTTTGCCCTGCCTCTCCCTTTTCTTTTACGGTGTTACTGCCTGATACAAAGTGATATTAGTATGCCAGAAGGTAGTATGTTTATGAAACAGTTACCCAGACCTGACAAGTACTGCGGTGTATTTCTTTTGAAAATTGCCCAAGGTGGGGTTATTTCGCCTGCTTTGACAAATTCTATGCGCACTATCTGCATTACGCTGTCACATCTACCTTGGGTTTATCAGCATCTTATTATCGATGCTGTTGTTTTCAACTCTAAATACAGTATGGAGAAAGCAAGGACGCACACAAACAAACCAATCTTAGCAATCGTTTTTAAAAACAAAGCCTTAAACAATGACACTGTGCAATAGCCTTGAGTGGTTTTCTTGGTTTGGGGCTGTTTGTTTTTAGGGGGTTTTTTAATAGCTGTGTTCTAATTCTTCAGAGAACAGAAAGGGGAGCTTTGAAAAGGTGCTAATAGACCATGAATTTGCAGCAGTGTAGTTCACAGCTAACTAAGCACACTCCCACTTCAAGCTCCGGCTGGAGAAAAAAATGAGGGCAGCACAGAAGTGAATTAAAAATCATGCGAACAGTCCCAGCAACAACCAGGGCAGCAGCAGCTTATAAGATCAGCCTCGTTTGGCAGGGTGCCCGTCATACCATGACCTAAGAGGGTCAGGGCAGGACGGTATCTTATGCCTTGCAAAAAGAGGATGGGGCGGGGTGCTGGGGCGAGGGATGGGAGCAAAACAAACATCTTTTAAGCCTATGTTGAATTAACTTGTTTTACAGAACACTGACAGCAAACTTCTAGGTCTTTTCAATGTGTTTGGAGAGTTCTTCTATAATTTATTTTATACTGTATATAAATACTCTCTCTGGATCAGCTGCCCTACTGGGAGAGATTACTATCGCAATGCCCCTCCTCCTGCCTGGGGGTACTGTCCCCTCAAATCACCCAGAGATGCTCATGTGCCTTCTCCAAATGTAGCCGTAGTTCCATGACAGTCTAATCCGATGTAAGCTGGGGCTGCCACAGTCCCTCCTCCCCCAGCTGCTGCCCTTTCCTGTGCTAGCAAGGATGCTTGTCTGGTCTCCCACTGAACTGGTTCAGAGAAGACAGAACTAACTTCAAAAATCTTAACACTGCCTTGTTAGTTCATCTCCCTGTGGAGTCAAACAAGCACCAGCGCTGGTGCAATCCATGGGGTGGGGATATACTTGATTCAAAGCCAGGCTGCAACTTCTCTGGTTTGGATCAGCTTAGACCATCTTGGAACCGCACTCCAGGCGGAGCCACCCAATGCCTGCTATTTAAACTGCTTGTGATGAGCTAGTTCTTTCTGCCTGGCCCAAGTTTGTGAGTGGTCCTAAAAAGAGCTTCCTCATCAGATCAGAAGGGGTGGGTAGCCTCCCCTTGCTATCAGCAGCCCCTTCCTCAGACACACCTGCACATAGGGTTTTGTGGAAATGGCCTTGTGTGACCCCTGAAGGCCACAGGGAGTTCCTGCATTCCTGTGGCAGGACAGTCATTGATGAGCAGTCCTCTGTGTTAAGCCAGGAGAAGCTCATCTCAGGGTCAAAGCCAACCTCCCAAGATCCCACCAGCCAGGGCACTCTGGGAAGCTGTAACGAACTACCAGGATCCACACCTAATGTGACTGATTATTTGAATGTAGAGATGCCAAGGAAAGACGGTAGAGACACAACAAAGTCTCTCTGGACTGGAAATTGATATGATTTCTTCCCTTTTCTGAAGTTTACCTTTTTTTAAAATCAGATCCTGAGTAGTAAGGCAGTAAGCAAAGTGGTTTCAAACTCCTGACTTTTTGCACACATAATTACATCTGATGTGTGCATACTGGTGAGGAACATGCAATAGCAAACAACAAACATATAATTAAGACAGTTTTACTATCTCCAAAGGTCACCTGCTTCTTTACCGTAGTAGCTGTAGAACAGTTTAGAGCCAAAACTCTGGAGGGCAAAATCAATGATACAAAAATTAGCCACTAGAGAGGGAGAATATCCCACAAGATATATTGTGTTTTTACTTGAAAGGTGAGTTGAATTGCCAACTCTTTCATGGTCTTCCCTCACCACCTTAGTTTGATGAATATTTAGATCTGCTGTACCCACATACATCTGTGAAGAGTACATTCTGCAAAGTATCATGGTGATAGACACAGTAGGAACTGAAGATGCTCAGACAGCAGAGTGATGATGACTATACAACGTCATCAAGAAAGAAAAAGCCCCTAACTTCAAGGAATGAGAGGGGATGGACAGGGAAAAGACAGTGAGCTTCTGAGGAAACAAAGGCAGGAACCAGTTAAGTTAGAAGAAAACCCTGAGGCCACCTTTTAGATGCCAGACTTGGTCCTGGGAAACAAGTCTATATCTACAACTTCCCAGCCTGTGACATTTTACATACAGCAGGGCATCTGATTGTTTGGGTGAGGTAGCTTGGGAAAGGAGCAGGAGTAACACTGCTCAGATTTCAAACTGCATGATGCAGGAAAATATCTTAATAGTCTGAAACTACTGCAACACTTTCAGGAGGGGATGGGGAGGGAAGTGAATAGAAAACATTTATACAGGGAAGGGAAAGAAGGTAAGTTCAGTAAGGCAAAAATTCTAACCTATATGGTTGCAGAACTGTTTACTGGACTGAAGACACTAGAACTAAAATTTACTTACTTTTTAAGTATGTAAAACTGTTCAGCTTATTGTCAAACACCCACTTGCTTATTGCCAATTGCTTGATTGTCAGATCCCAATTTACACCCTGAACGTCTTTAGGTTGAGATCACTGCCCTGTTCCGGAGGTAATCCTGTGGCCAGCCAAGAACTGTCCCTTAGGTGCCCTTCATTTGTAACATAAGGGAGATTTGCATGCTCTGCCTTAAGAGGAGGACTCCAGACTGTAGCAACACTCAGCCAAGAATGTTATCTGTGCCCTCCCCCACACCCTCGCCTCGGAAAAACCCCCATGGATCTACTTCTGCTTTTTCACTGCTTCTCAGGAGAAATACAAAGATCTTCTCTGCCAGTTGCAGATGTGTTCTATTTTTTTCCTACATCAGATTATGAATCACTCTAAATAATAAGGAAAGGCTATTCATCCCAAATGGGGAAGTTCTCACACACTATGTGATGATAAAGCATTTAATCCATTTGCGAAAAAGAGGAGAAAACACTACCCACAGAACTGCAACATCACATCATCTGCACTTTGCTGAATGTTCACAGAACAACATTGGAAGTCATTGAAGTGTCAGATAGTGATTTCATCATGTGTCAGGCCTCCCACTAATAAATGATTCATCTTTCTCAGTACTGACACCTCAAAGAAAGGAGAAGAAAGAAATTAATAAACTTTAAAGTGAGAAGTATTCTACTGATATACTTCCCAAGTAAACAGAAGCTTAGGCACATACAAGGAATGTGTGCATCAATAGAATTTAACCTTCCATTTATCTGAAGTGTACTTTTAAGTTTTAAAAGTGAATCTCTTACAGAAAAAAGATATCATGGAGTTCCATGTGTATTATACTACCACAATACAAATTGAACAAAAATTGTTCAATTTAAAAATATGAGATTTCACACTCTCAGCTTTGTGTACTGAAACTGGATTTGGGAAGAAGATTTTTCTGGTTTACATATAAGTGATTAATAGTGCATTGGTGACAATAAACCTGACCCAAACTCTGAATTCTTTCACAGTTGTAAAAGAAATCTAATTCCTCTTGAAGGTGATGAGGAACTTACATTTGATGCTAATGAAAATGGGACTGGAAGGAAATCTGTCATTTTAATAGGAATTTACATAATAATTATTTGATGCTTCATAAAGCCAGAACATATTCCATTGATGACAGTAGCTCTACTGGATGAGCAGGACTAACTAGAAATCCAAACTTACATCTCCCAGAAGACATGAACTTAAATACAGACCCAAATCAGGCAATGTACTTAGCAAGATACTACCATTACTGCTAGGACACTGAAGTTTGTGAAGTCACACACTGAGTTTCCAGGCTTTTTCTTTTTTTCTATTTTAACAAAATGCAATAGATACACAGAACACTCACATTTTCACATTCTTTGTAAAAAAATAAATAGTTAGGGGAAGAAAGCGATTCTAAAAGTATCATAGCTGGAAGAAAAAAAAAAGCTGTAACATGAATTTAAACCTTACGAAGCATTAAAGAATCCACATGGGAGAGAGACCTAACAAACGACCCCACTGTAGGAAAAAAGACACAATTGTAATTCACTATGAAACCATGAGGCACCAACCTACAGAAATCCAGGCTTTGCTGGTTCTGCCACTAATGGAGCTCCTTTGACTGTAGGAGATTTTTCTTCCCTCGTCAAAACAGCATCTATTATAAACAAAACACTTCAATCAGTAGACTCAAAGCTGGAGTAGCATACAGATACAGAATTTATCCCACTTGATTCCTCTCTCCTGGAGTGGGGAAAAGAATTAGATGAAGATGATAAAGTTTGGACTTGGACTTGGAGACCCATTCTCAGCAGAAATAATTAGGCTGGTAGGAAAACTGCTGGGGATAGAAAAAAGCCACAGGCCCCGGAGGTCTCATGTCCTACCTAAGCAGGTACTTATTTCTTTGTCTCACTCTGAATATGTATACCAGAGTTAGCAATATGATGAATAGAGCTCTTAAAAGCAGTAATACATAAAAGCAAATTATTCTTTGCTGTTACCCCACCTCTGTTTTGGTAGAATTAATCTGGGCATTCAGGGTAAAGATGATGTCCAGTTTCTCCATCAGTTTGATTTAGCATGACCTCTTCACTGTCAGCAGAGGAATGTAAAAGATGGCAATGAACATTTGTATGTAAGAAAATTTACATGGCTGTGGGGCAGGATGCCTGGATGATCAAAAAGCAAAGAAAATACTAAATACTTAAAACACTTCACCATGAAATCGTTTTCTTCCCTTTCCCCCACCCTCCCCCCCATGTTAAATCAGGTAGAAAAGTGTGATAATACTAAGGCTTAATCCAATTTAAATAAATTATTTTCTTGTAAATGTTAAAACAATCATTACATGCATCATTTACCCCCTCTTCTGCCCATAGTCTTAAATTATGCTCCATTATATCCAGATGGAAAAAAAAATGTAGAAAATGTTTCTTAAATATCACAAATTTTGTTGTTGATTATACTCAGAGGTAAAAGTCATTAAGGAGTCCTAGCAAAAAAAAAAAAAAAAATCTTAAAAAGCATTATGGGATTTTGTGTAGCAAACTTAATTAAGAAATTTCTTTGCTAGGTTACCAACAATATTTTATTACAAGCTTAAGGTATAAGATCGTTATAGCTCTCTGTCGTGCTTGGCAGCAAAGAAAGAACACATGCAAAGAACAATCTTGTTCCTACAATTAATTACAAATGTACAAATGAATGATATATCAGGCCCTGTCTACACTGCAGAGTCGTGCATTTGTAACCATTTCACCATACACAGTTATTAAATTCATGCTTCGCATCTACAGTAGCTAGATACCACATCACAGCCACGGGTAATTATGTTTATTCATGCACAGCTACCACCAGCCAGAACTGTATGTATGTGTCAGTCCATTTTAGCAAAATCTACATCAAATAACCAGTAGTGCAGGTCTCTTCAGCTAGCTTTTTTCCTTCTGAAGCGGGCAGACTGGAAGCAAGATAGGAGAAGGCAAGCCAGAAATGCATGGGTGGCAAAGAGCAGGTGGTGACATCCAGCAGGCTTCAGCCATGGCCATTCTGGGTCAGTCAATGTGGTTACAATCAGCCAACTCAGAATCTCTTAGCAACCCATCCTGTTCATCTCACAAATCCTTACTGTCCCAAAAAGAGTCTGCCACAGAAGTGGTGAGAAATTCTCTCCCCACTGGCAACACAAATGGCTGAGGAGGAAACACCTGGGCACTGGGAAGCCCCTGGCTGCTGCTGGGGACCTCCACCTGTGGTCTGAGGATTGCCAGTGGAAGAGCCCTGCAAGAAGGCTTCTGCAGCACAGCAACCTGAAGCACACAGGACAATGAGCAATGGGACACTAATGAATTCTCCTCAGCAGAGAAGTCCATCCTAAACCCTACCCTCATAAAATTTCAGTTCATCCAGCTGAGCTACTGGACCACAGTGGGGTGCCAAGTCTGGGTCTCCAACAAGAGCAGAATACAGCCAGCAACAGAAGAAAGATCAGTTCAGAGGGTGTCCATTTAAAGACTGAGCCAAGTCACAAACCAAGCAGAAATCCCTGCTGTGACTACAAGTACACAGCACCTACACACACTGTAGACACAGACCTAACCACATTGCTCAAGGCTTTTAACACTGATCTCACAGGCAGGATTTAAAAATCACCACTCTTGCTATTCTCTTCCAAGGCCAGCAAAGGATATTTTGCTTTAACTTCAAGACTTCAGTTCATGCTTCTCCCTAGGAACATTTGTTTCACTCGGCTGTCCAAAGTCAGTCCTAGCCAGAAGACTGAATAACACCAGTCTCACTGAGAAGCGTGTCAACAAACCCAAACCACTGCAGCTCTGAGCACATTAACTCACCAGACGGATTACTGGTTTATAGAGGGAATTTCAGTCTTTGACTCACTGGTCCATAACAGTGTTCCCACGCCATTCCCTCATCCAGACAATTCCCTCATCCTGAACGCTTTGCTAAGAAAGCCTGAGATTATTTGTGTTACGCTCCATGCAGAGAAACTACAACACACAAACATATAATCATATTGTGATGAGATGCTCCAGTTCCAAAAGCCATAAATTCTAAACAAGATTATCTTGGGTTTAAAATTCATCTTCCCAGGTTCACAAGATGAGCCATCTCACAGCCCAGATAGGCAAGCTGATGTATTACAGTTTATGTAACCATATGTAAGGCACACACTTACTAGAAAGGGCTATTAGGGCTGTTGCCCACACTTTTTGTGACAGCTGCAGGCGTCATATTCTCCTGTCAACTGATGGGTACAGGAACTCAGTATGACAAACATATTTTTAATTTACTGGCAGTTTCAAAACTTTTAATTAATGAACACAACTGACTGGGTACATGCATGGTGCAAAGCTGGCTAAACTGCCTTGGGTACTAGGGGCACACTTGGCTTTCTGCATGAATTTACCATCTCAGATTAATTTACCATCCAAGGGTAAACAATCATACTTTTCAGTGGTATAAATGGGCATATCCAGACCCCTCTACTTCATCAGCTAGACTGCCAGAGGCACTCGGATTGGCTTGTTCAAAGCTAGCTTTGGTACCCCCACAATCTGCAGTACAGCTCTAACCTCTGTTTATCAGAAATGCCACAGGTGGAGCAACTCCCACATCCCCGTCCCCCCTGTAGAGATGCAGGGAGGATGACTACAGCAGATCCGCCAGAGTTCAGCCAGAAGAGGGAAGAAAGAAGGCGCCGGGATGCTGCCCACAAGGAGCTGCAGAGCTGCCTGTGTACTGATCCTGGGGAAGCAATAACCTGATAGTGCTCTTTCCTGCTCTCTTGGCAATACACGGGCTTCAAAAAACATGTTTCTATTGTGACCAGATATTCACTTTAATAAACAAACTTTAATAAAACAAACAATTTAAAAAATAATTAAAAAAAAGAGGCCAAATCCTCTCACACAGCATTCCTCACAAGCCAATTACGGAGAACCACTCTCCTGGGCCAATGAGCAATCTCTTCCCAGGCCAGGCACTGAGCAGGAACGGAGCCTGCCACAGCTGCTAGGCAGGAAGGGCTGGGCCCACTGGGGCTTTGAAATAAAACAAACAGCTTGTTTGGCAGATAGCTATTTCTTCATGGACTGGTCAGCAGGAGGGATTGTGGAAGCTGGCTGGCTGCTGGTGTGTTGCATCCACGTCAGTGAAGAAGGCAAGTCTTCAGCTGTACCCGAATCCCTTAAGAATTAGAGTGATGTGACCGACACTTGGTTGGGCTATCCCTTCTCTATTGTTGTTGCTGTAAAAGACGTTTTACCATGACTCATTTGTACACAATATCCTTGATCCTCAAACACTCAAGGATGATAATTCAGCTTTATTACCCATATTCCACGAGTCGACATTTCATAAAGTATAAGCACACTCAAGAAAGAATGATCCCTAAAATAGCCAGGCATGTACATTTCTACCTTCTCTTCAGGAAAGCAGTTAAAAAACATAGGTCCTTGTAACACTTATAATTGCTAACCTGAACCTCTTGATAACAGCAGGCGATATCTTAAGAAACAGCTGGGGTTTTATCTTAGCCACTCACACCAAGCTACTACGTACCATCAAACCTGCTTATATAGGCACTGAACTGACAGAAGACATGGCATGAACCAAACAGAGCACAAATTCCATCTCACATCAGCAGAAGACTGAAACTGCACATCCAAAGCCAGCACATATTACAAATTCAATAAAAACAGAGACCATGACTGGAGTTATTACTTTGACCGTCTATCACAAACAGGAAGTAAATATAGCCCAGTGTTTGGGCAATAAAAGCTACTCCTAAGAACAAGCAAGTTGTTCTCATACTTTATTTCCTACACTCTGCTCTTTCCTTAATGATTTCATGGTGTTGACTCTGTGCATTCTGGGGGTACCTCAAAAACTGGTCAAAAATCAAAAGTAATTGAGAGCATCCAGCACTTTGTAGGATCAGGCCTTTTCTATACTGTTACTAAACACTGAATTGTCTTACAACCTTCCTTAGGACTACAACAACTTGCTGCTTCTGCCCTTTCAGTAGGAGCCATCACTGTGTGTGTCACCTGATTAGTTATAAACATGGCCTTATATTAAAAACACAGCTTCCACCATGCTCAAAATTAATTCTGCTTGGCTATAATACAAATGATGTTTCAAACATCTGAAATTTACGGTCAGTTACATGGCAAAATGATGGCTAATCTTTGGCTAGTAAATTGGACACCAGCAGCACAGACCCTGCCAGCACTGGAGCCAAACTCAAGGCCTGATTCACCACTTTTCCATGCTATTCATCAGCTGAAACCAGCTCTGGGCAACTGAGCTGGGTGTTTTTCCCAACAGGAAAACTGAGTGTGTCCTGTGCTTGGGAGGAGCATCAATACTGCCTATGAAGATGGGCTTCACCATGCAACATCTCATCTCAGAGCCATATGTACTCTCTCTCTTCGCAAATTAAGCCCTGGGAGACAGGCTCTGCCCAGACAGCTGATGTGCAGACAGGAAAAGCAGACATGCAAATAACAGGTTTATGAAATGATGCTGGCTGAACTGGGAGTCTCTAGAGCCTCCGGTCCGCACCCTGGAGCACCAAAACCTGTGCTGCCTCTTCCCTTCCTCCCACAAAATCACCAGATTCAACTTCTATAGCAAAACTAGCCCTTCCCATTTCCATCTATCTACTTCCTGTCCTTTTCCCCAGTCCTTCTCCCTTCTCACAACCTACCTGCTTCTGCACTCATTCCAGTCCCACCCTCCACTTTCGTCTCTCAATTCTTCCCCCATTCTCGTGCCACTTTTCATCAACGAAATGCTGGCAAGGCAGTCATCCTTTCCTCCCCTGCTCCAGCTCTGTCCCATGCCTCTTTTGGCCACAGAAGAGGATCTCCCCTTGCCCATCAACATTGTCCTCTGATCACAACTTTGAGTGCGTTAGTCCACAAGCCCGATCTTCCCCACGGCTCAAAGTAAGCATCACACTCTTCAAAAGGCTGGGGGAGAGAAGGGAGGAAGAAGGACAGATTTTCAAATGAGCACAAGTAAGAAGAAGAGGAGGAAGAAGGATGGAGTGCTTCTCTCCACCCCCTCTTCCATTCACTAAGACACTCCTGTTCCCTTTCTTCCTTGTAGAGCTCTTATCTCCATGTAAAAGCCTCTTACTTCAATTCAATGAAATGGTCTAAATTACTAACTCAACAAAACCCGTTCACATTTATGCAAAATTACCATTTGTGCAGCTAGTTGCACTGAAACAAAACCAGAAATTCACATCAACTTGACAATTTTTGTTCAAGCTTGTGTACTTCTGGGGATTTCGTTCAAGCTTCTGTGCCTCAGGGGCTACTGTCCCACAGTCCTACATCTCAACGGATGCTGGGCAACTGAGCAAACTGCAGTAAATGCTGAACAATGTGACAAGGATAAGCAACCTTACATTGCCAGCTGTAAAAAGGAGTGAAATAAAATTCAAAGAAAAGAAAAGCTGACAAAGTACTAAAGTACTAAATTCAATAGAGAAAAGGCAGACAAAGAGCCAAATGAAGAGATTGCTGTGCTTGCACAGAAGACATCATGACAGTCCACAAGTGATATGTTTCCATCAGTTCTGTGAGCTAAAGGAATATATTAATTCCATTTTACAGTCTGTAAACTGAGGCAGTCAGAAATTAAAATCTGAAGAGTCTCAAAGTACCTAAAATCCATGTCTTGCTAGTATTAAGCACTGCATTTTCTCTGAGTGTTCAAAGGATACAGCTTCCAGCAGCCTTTGGTGGAGATGCACATATGTACTCCTAAGAGAACCCATAAAATGAGGAACGATGCAAGAGCTACAACAGGAACACTTTAGCAACCACAAACATATTTATTTCCCCATCTCCTCTTCTACATTTTCAAGTGGGAGAACAAAGTATCCTGCACGCTAGGAGATTTGGATCAAAGAGCTATGATGGTCACAAGTCACAACTCATCACCCACCTGACAACTGTAGCTATTTATGTACAAATTAGTACTGCTGACCTGGCCACTATCAAAAGATTGATGTAAATGGCTTACCCAGCATCACACTCCTTGGCAGAGGATCAACTTCTCCAAAGCAACATTCAACTGCCTTAACAATGAGATTATGTCTTCCCTTCTTACATTCACAGGAACACAGGAGGGTAAGAGTTCAACAGACAACACTCTCTCTCCTTCAGCATGTAGTCTAATTCATCCCCAAAGCAGATTCGCTTAATGCACCAAATAAAACCCAATCATCCTATGGGGGTGGGGGGAAATGTATGTAGTCTATTTTAGGATTATTACAAAGCAATATATAGATGTATGGATGGAATTAAGATTGCATAACCATTTTCCCAATTCCGGCATTTTGTAACTTTTGAGTGCTTAACTTAGCCACTTTAATATCCTTTCACTCTGACCATCTGTGTAGTGTCTGCCTGCACGTGTATGTACGGCCGCTTCAAGGATCCTGGAGATGCCAGGCACCATGTCTCAATTACCCAGAGGACTTTAAATCACGTGCATACATCTGCAGGGCACAAATCCAGCCTCTGTGCGTGAGATACAGAATCCACTACACTTGTAGAGCTTAAGTGCATGCTGGAAGCTGCCTGTTGGGAAACCCTTAGACCCAGATGCAGAGACATCACTTGCATGTACACCAGCTTACTATGCTGCATGGTCATTATATTTGCATTTTACATATATATTTAACAAGTAAAAGAGGTTGGGGGGAAGTGGCCAAACTGATTACCAGTAACTGGCTACTCGTATCTCTATTTCCCCATGGGAACAAATAAAAGGAAGTTCCACTTCCCTCTTCCCCCAGGGATTAATTCACAGCAGTAGCTGGTTTTCTCTTAAATAAGTATTGCAATGCTATTTTTAATATTCTACTCCAGTATTACTGTAATGTCTTACAGGGCTTTAAAGACCAAAGCAAAACAGTAGGGCAGAATATGAATACAGGACAGATAGGATGTAAAGCATGACAGAAAGTGGAGGGGAACCCCAACCAGGAAATGTGGAAACCAGAATGTCAGGTCTAGACATCAACTCAAGTCAGTGGCAAGGGATCTCTAGGCAGAGGCCTCTCCCTGGATGGTCTCCACATCCTTCTTAGCTGCTAGAAGGAAGAGTTGTCTGCCTGTGGTAAAGTTCCATCTTCTCAAACACGAAACAAAATATGCTACACATAAATGCTGTCATTGCTTGTTGCACAAAAAGGTACTCTGTAGGAATGTGTATTGATTTGAGAAACCTGGGGGTCCACTTTTACAGTCTCTTTACCTACTCCATCAAGCTTCCAAGAAGTGATTCAAACCTCAAAAAAACCCCCAAGAACTCCCCACACATCTCTGCAGATGGCCAAGAAGATTCTAGGGCTAGAAGCAAGTTCTGTATCTAGCGGCACAAAGCTACCAACCCTCTCTCACTCTCATCCTTCTCAATGTACGAAACATTTTGCTTCTATCCACACAAGACATAAGGTACAGGGATTCCAAGGTGCATCCCTTTCAGATGTAGAAAACCTGTTCAACACTAGAAAACCTAACCTTTTCTTTTCTGAGGCATAATTCAGGTAAATACAACACAGTTGAAGAAAAAGTATCCAGAAATTATTTTTATGAACTAGTAAGCAGCCGTTTGTCCACAAACAATCACAGATTGCCCCCAAGACAAGGCTCTCTTACGGCCAAACTTGTCTGGCATCATGCCCTTAGTTTGCTGACTGGTGAATTGTGGCTCACTAATTCACCCCATGTTCTTTCTGCCTTCCCTGTACAGCTTATGCCTATTCTTTTATCTGTTTGACCAATAAGAATAACAACAAAAATACTTCAAAAATTAAATAATTTTCCTTATGACCTACGTATTATTTTTTATTTGTTTTGACCCGTTTTGGCCAGCACCCATAGCAGGACCTTCCACATTAGCTTACTAAAACTCTTGCTCCAAAACTCTGAGGACACCACAAACCAATCTGCACATGTATCTGCCTTCCAAGTCTGAAAGTGTCAAAAGCAGTAGTCCCTGATGAAAATTAAAAAAAAAAAGAAGTGCAGTCACATATAAGTCAGCCGTGATGAATGTTCTTTTCCTATAACCTCAAAGGGATTTTATCGTCATTGAGATGTGAACTAGGCAAGTATTATGAAAACTCTAGTAACTGAAGAGGTATCACCAAGGTTCTTTTTGAATGAAGTTTCCTCTCACTTTTCACTGAATTGTGTGATAGAAAGTTATCTTACATGCTAGAAAGTGACCTTTCTCAGAGATAACTGCACCTAGGATACTTAGTATGCACAAGTCCAAATGAACAATGCATAAAATGTGTTATGCTCATGGAAAGAAATAATCCACAATATCATCGCCCTCCCAAAAACCCCATCCCAAACAAACCACACAAACCAAGAAATCCCCCTTCCCACCCAAAAAAACCCCTCAACAAACCCAAACAAACAAAAAATCCCCAAAGATTTTTGTACAGTAGTATTATACTCAGACCACTGAGGTTATTGGAAAGGTTGATGCTAGACAGTGACGAAAAACTAATTGTAGAACACATAAATCTAGTTTGGGGGCTCCTTTATAAATGTGTGTAATTCCTGTAAAAAGATTATTTACAATGAAGAAATGAATGTGATGGAAACAAGGAAAAAAAGGAACAAGGAAACTCTACAACGCTAACAGTAGTCATTTCTCAAACATCTTCAAGCAGAGTTATAGTTGCATGTGACCATGGTGAAATTCACAATGAAACTAGAAAAGAAAGTGATCAAATGTAATGGCAAACACTGACATCAGTAGCAGTTAACCTGTGATACTAAGTGCTATTGTACCAGGATTTAATTAATTTTGTAAACCAGTTCACCTTCAGTATTTAAAAGGTCAGTCTCCAAAATGTACACAAGCTAGAACTGAAAGGCAAGACCCACAGCGGATACACGATATCCAGCATGTGCATAATACAATGCTGTGTGTAACAGAACACAAATGTAAATAGAGCCACGGATCTATGGGAAAGGTTTCTGCCACCCAGCCGCGAGAAGAAAATTCATTAGTTTGCACTGACAGTAAGCTCTTGTTCAACACATGGCACAAAAGCCAGCAGCAAACATAGCAACCCCGGGACTTTTAAGAACACTCAGGAAGTAATCTCCAAAGTAAGGGGCAGGGGAATAGTTGGGTTTGCTACCTTACGTCTTTTGAGAAAAGCCAGGTAGGTTTTCTATGAAAACTTTTTGCTCAGTTGTTGACTCAGAAATATATGAATCTTTGAATAATCATGAATACGGCTATCTTTGTCTCTTCTGGCTTTCCAATATGTCTCCTGGAGAAGCACAGACTCATCCTTACTAACTGATGAAAAGCCAAGACAAAAGCATTTTCTTCCAAGGATGTCCTAGACCTTCATGTTACATAAATACCTTGATAAAAATAAGTGAGGGCAGGAAGTTGGACAGTCCTATGAGAAATG
>VZRV01005432.1:2882688-2940656 GCA_013398115.1 Falcunculus frontatus
ATTTTCGTTTTTGGCAGGGGGCGGCGGTGCCGGCGGGGCGCGCTGGCGGCGGCAGCGGCAGCAACAGGTTGCCGGGGCTGTGACGGAGCCCGCGGGCCGCCGGCCACGCCGCCGCCCGGCCAGGTTCGCCCCGCTCCCCGTGACGTCACAAAGGGACGGGCCTGCGCGCCGCGGAATCTTCGGCGCCCCCCCGGCAATTCGCCCCCCCCGCCCCCGTGACGTCAGAGCCGAGGCGGGGCGGGGGCGGGAGGAGCCCCCGGGGCAGCGCTCCGCGGCGCCNNNNAGCCCCCGGGGCAGCGCTCGGCGGCGCCTCTGGGGAGGGAGGCAGGGACAGAGGGAGGGGGCGGCCCGGGCCAGGTGAGCAGGTGCGGGGCCGCCCTGCCGCCTCCGGGGTGGGAGGAGAGCGCCGGTCACGTCGACCCGTGGCGACACGCGTGGTGGCACGTCTCCTGCTCGTGACCTTCGGGCGCTATGGCAGCCCGGCGGAGCGCGCCGCCGCCTTCTCCTCCTGCTCCTCGCCGGTGCCAGTACAAGCTTTGCCTGCACCCGGAACAATGGTCCCGGTGCCGGGCTCTGTTGCCCGCCCTGGGACCCTGGTACCCCCCCAGCCCGGAGGTGATGATCCGCCGTGAGGAGCGAGGACACAGCCGCCCTCCCGCCCCCCGCCGCACGGGCACCAACTGGTGCTTCGTGCCCCGCTCCTCTCGTGCCACTGCGAGTTGTCACAGAATCATAGAATCACAGAACGGTTTGGGTTGGAAGGGGACCTTGAAGATCACCTACTTCCACCCCCCCGTGGCAGGGACACCTTCCACTAGACCAGGTTGCTCAGAGCCCCATCCAAACTGGGTTTAACCTGGCCTTGTATCAGGAGCGGAGCCTGTTCAGGCTGCTGCTGCCGTTTTTTCTTTTCAGCATTTGCGAAAAGAATTCTGAAAACAAGAAGGTGGTGAGAACAATGGAGTAAAGCCTCCGTGTTGTGGGCTGCCGTCGTGGGGCTTGGCTCCCTGCTCCGTAAGTGCTCGCAATTGAAAGTTGTCTTAAACTTAGGGAGCGTTATCTTTTGCGATTGGTAACCCAGGAATGAGGAAATCCGTGTATGCATCTTTTTTCCCCGTGGTTTAAAAACGCTATCGCTTAATTTTTAAAAGATCCATGGCTGACTCATACAACTCTTTCTTCTCACTTTACCCTCCTCCTTCTCAAACATCTTTACATATCAAATATTGCCTTTTGGCTCCAGCCTCACAAAACTGACAGCTTTGTAAAGCATCCACTGAGAAGCCAGACTGCGTTCAGTATGCGCTTGGAATTAATAGTTCTTGACTCAAAAGCTTTGAAGTCTTGAACGTAATTTCACAGGTGCATTTTTCTGACCGTTTCTGTGATACCGAATAGCAAATCTCCTGTTCTTGCTGGCTTAGGTCTCAGAGTATCAGACCTGGATTGGTGCCTTAAAATACCTGCATGGTTCTGCCATGGTAGCAGATGGCGAGGTATAATTGAGGAGTAATGTCACTACTGTCACCTCATGTGATTTGTTTCCTTGTCCTTGCAGAAGTAAAAGTGCTGTAGTCTGCCATGAGGTGACACGCTTCACCTACGGATGGCCTGGCAAGCCCCTCATACAGAGGGCCAGCAAGGCCCGGCCAGGATTAGCATGCTGCAGACTATCTGAGAGCTCCTGTGCCTGCTGCAGCCTTTGAAACAATACTCTCTGTTTGGGTGTGCTGATGTGGGCTCAGGGAGTTTGGGGGGGCGGATGGTGACTCTGCAGCATCACCATCTTCTTCTGCATCAGGGGTGTTTGTGCAGGAGCCTGACCCTGGGCACTCCAGGACTTCAGCTGCACCTGCCTGCCCCGCTTTTTTTCCTGTGAGAGTTTGCTCATTTCTGTCCCCGAGGCCCACAACTGATGTCAGCCTCTAAGTTTGACCACTTCCTACAAGGAATAATGTAAATAGGCTGCTGGCAGCAGAGATAGTATTCAGTGTACATTGCATCTTATTGCACATCACCTTTTGGCGCTTTCTTCTGTTGGGTCTCTTTCACACTTGCAGTAACAATTCCAGCATCATGGCACACTCAAGTCTTACTTTCTTTTCCTTGTACGTAAAACTTACAGATGCTAGCTGCACTCAGGAGCTACTTTTGGGTTCCTCTTAACCTCCTCCTGGCCTCTTGAGACTACAGTATTACGTTGTAACTAGCTATAGGATAGTACATGAGTATAAAACAGTAATTAAAATTCTTTAAATGAATATTTTGCTATCAACAGATGCTTTGCCCCAAGATACTAATGGACTCCTGCTCACTCTGATGGTCTGCAAGCCAGGAATGTGTGTACGATGCTGCCCAGAGTGAATTAGAGTGAATCAAGGCCCCTGTGAAGAGTTTCTAATGTTCATTAAGCATTTTCCCCTTCTCTTATGAGGCCTACTAAGCCAGCATTAAAAACATATTACCCCTTCCTTTTCTGTAGATGTAAAGTAATAGCTAATGTTATGCACATGCTAGAGTGTGGTATATACGTCAGCTGATTCTGTAAGGCAGTAGCATTCCCTCCATTTTATTGTTTGATGAAAAAGAAGTCTAAATTACTTGCCTGAAGCTACATGCTGTAACGGCGACAGAGTTGGAACTAATCTGTATTTCTGCTGCCTTCTCCAGTATTCTATCCTGTAGCTTACCGGTTCTTGCTACAAGGCATGGCATCTGCTTTATAAGGGACTACTTTACGCAGCTCCAACTTTCTTCAAAATTTTCCCCCTCCCCAGTTATGGTCTGGACTGTTAGATTAACATTATATTTTTAACATAATAAAAGAGGCATTTCGGTCTGGATACTTACATTTTTTTTAAGTGATGATCATACTCTGCAGCTGATAGAGACCAGTTGATACTGTGATGACTCAGCTGTGGGAGTATTACATAAAGTAGGTCAATTTTTAAATCTCATAGTCTGAAGCTAAAGGGAATCCACGTTTAAAATTTATGTTTTGTTTATACACATTACTGTTATTTCCTGGTCTGAACGTAAGTGAAAGTTCTTGAGGAGGCGGGAAATGTTTTTGGGGGTTGATTTGGGGTTTGGTTTTGCCCATTTTTATTGTATAGTGACTGAATTCAATCAACTTGACGGAGGGGAAAGACCAGCTGCTTTCATTTCTAAAGTTTCCAGTTTGCAGCAGCCAAGTGAAAGGAAGGCTTTAAAGGCAATTTTGAAGTAGGGAAAGGAAAAGCAGAGACACGTTTATTATTTTTTATTACAAGCACCCAGCTTTTGTGTGATCTAGCAGATGTGGAATTTGCAGAGGAATATATGCTTCTTCGAAATCCAAATTTGCATTTAAAACATTCTGGTTTCCCCCCCTTAGTCCTTTGCATGGCTTTCTTCCCAACTATAAATGTAAACCAAGTGTAAATGATGCATTGTTTGCCTTAGTGGGCAGACAGTCTGAAAACAATAGTGCTGATGGATTTGACTGCCTCTGTGTAAGATTAACGGGACATTAAAATTCAAGTCTATTAATGCAAATTTCAGTGTTGCCAAACCTGAACTTCCCTTAAGTGTTTCCTGGTGCTGATGGCCCTAAATGTCCCTGCCCCACAGGCCAAAACTTCAGCTGACAGTTTTTAACCTGTTATTAGGACTTTAGAGAAAAGGGTAAAGCAGGGTGTACCTGGAGTTTAATGGCTAAGTGAATGATGGGACGTGGTATACATAGACTTTTTATACTTAACTACCATTTTTTATTTAAAGCATTTCTAAGTGGTAGGAAGCCACCAGGAAACTTAAAATCTGCAAATCGCTTGTAAAATTCAGGTCTACTATGTGAGGATTACTTGGCACTGAAATTCAGATACAGGAAATAATATGATTGCCAAAATGTATTTGGTGTTCTCTTAGATCTTTGATGGGTTGGTTGTTTTGCTGGCTCATTACTTCTTGGAATATTGGATGCAATCCTTGGTTTTTAACGGGTAGGTTTTATTTGGGAGCTCTTGGTTTTCATTTGGAGGGGTGGGTTTATTTCAGTCAGTCACAAAAACGTTTCCTCAATGAAGCAGTAGGTAGAAGGTTTAAAACCATTTGCTGTTTCACTTGCTCGGGTTTCACACTTTCCCTTGTGTAATGACATCCTGTTCTGTTGTTCCTTCAGTAATCTGACAGAGGCCTGGTATTTCCAGTGGTGGGCTGTGGGAAAGGAATGAACCCTTTAATTATAGCAGTGAGGTCTTGTTTGAAAATATGCTAGCTCTCCTCCCCTCTGCGTGTCCTGTCTTTTTGTCTGACTCTTCCCTGTGCAGATGAGGGGTCTGAAGCTGTAAAATGCTGCTGTTCAGGTTGCTCTGCAAGGGTGGCCGTGATCAGTGGCAAAGCTGAGCGGTGGCTGGGACCATTGCCATGTCAAACGCTGTGTCTCCAGCCTGGTCTGCAAGCAGACGGATGCTGGGAGTGCACCCCATCTGCTCCCGTGCCAAGTTTATTGGCTTAATTTATGCTGCTGCAGGAAGCCGTTCAGAGTGACCAGCCTGGCTGAGCACAGAAGCGGGGAAAAAGGCCCAGGTGGAAATCATCATTCCACTGGTACACGTAGGGAAGATGTAAAGCTGCTTCAGCATTTCTGCAGCAAATGTCTCGTTCTGGACTGATGCGTCACAAACAGTATTCCCTATTTTTTATCTGGGGCACAAAAACCTCCTTTCATCGGGCATAAAAATGGGATTGTGTGATTAAAAATAGACTCTGAAAACAAAATGAGAAAGCTAAACTAAGGTCTCTATACTTTCTCCACCTAGGTCAGGCCTGTGGAGCTGGAGTAGTTTCTGGTCAGGTTCAGTTTAGTGCCTGTAGGATTGCTGCAGACGGAATCAGACATTTTGACACTGCTAAAATCAGTTCAGCAGAAATGTAATGATGCCCCCCAGAAGAGTTAATAATTGTATCACTTGAGGGGCATGATTTAATCCTTTCTAAATGTCTCTCCTCTGTAATCTGCTTCGTCTTTTCTGTGTGGCTTCTTGCCATCTTTTCTGCCAGGTTCTTCCCTTGATTTGCTCTGCAAAAAAGGGAGCCTTGGATCTGTGACTGAGAAGAAATGCAAATAATAAGAAGCTGTGAAACTGTGGCTTGCTGCTGTACTCCAGGAGGGCTTGCGGTATTTGAGTCCCTGTGCTCTGCTTTCAGTTCTTTAAGCTTGCCTTGCTGCTCTGACATCTTCTGGATGACGTGATAGTTGCTGGAGATTAGCGTATTTTGGCACACACATGCTATGATGACTGGCTAACGATATTTACAGCATTCAAAAATAAACCATGGGAGCTCATTCTGACATAATCTACTAATCTTAGTTTTGCACTTTGATACTGTGTTGTCTGAGCCAAGTTAGGATAGCTATATATTGCAAGCAGTTCATTTTTAGCTTTGCTTGCAGATGAGTGTTGAAGCAATGCATGCTTTTCAATTAAAAATGATGGGAGTGAATTTGAGAAATTATCAGCTCTTTCAACTATATGCTTATTCTGTGCCTATTTTTGAAACAGTTTTATGTGAGTGGGTAGAGATACTCGCTCCACAATATTTCTGGATTTGTTGTGTACTGGCATTTTGATGAGGTTATTTTTTTCTTTCACTGCCCACAAGAACAGGATGGTCTTCTCTGCTCTTTCCCACATTTGTATGTTATGGGAAGGACTTTCTTTTCTCTTTGAGGATTGTGCTTTATTCTTTTTCTGGTTTAAAAAATCTGTTACTGCTTTGGGTAAACTTTAGTCTTGTGCTAGGCATCTTGCTAGTCATGCTTCATTTTGGGGAGTCCAGCCAAGAGAATAAGCTTTTGAGGCTCCTCAGTGACAGGAATTCAGTTTCCCCTGGACCTTGACAACTCCATTTATACAGCTAAATAACTATTTTCTAGCTACATTTCTGAATGGCCTGCATCTTTAAGAATTGCAATGAGGAACTTGGCGATATAAAGCCTGTGAATCAAGTCAATGGCAATGTACAAATATTTTTTCAGGTTGCTACTATTAAAGTGGACAGAAACCATGAGTCTTGGACAAGAGTCTGTTCAGTGTCTCACTCTTTGAGATGCTTATCATTATTTTTAGTAGTTGTTATATTTAGCATATAGTTTCCTGTGCTGTTCTAAGACTGGGAGTCTTTATGCCCACAAAGTATGTAGCCTAGAAATTGCATTTACATTTTTAGGATGGTACAGGCTACGTCCATATGTTTATAGCTTTTTTCTTTTTATATGGTACCCATTAGGCAGACTGAGGGTGACTTTAGAGAAGGGATATGTTTCCTTCTTTCTCGTCTTTTTTATTTTATGGATATTTCTTTCAGCCGCTTTGTCCTGCAGTTCATTTTGGTACATCAGAGTTGTAGGCCAAATCTTTCAGCTGCAGCCTGCATGTTAAAGCCCCCAAAATAAAAATTTCCAACCCTGCACATATGCCAGATGAATTAACTTCTTAACTCAATTTGAGCTGAAAAAAACCCCAAAAACCCAACCTGCTTTTGTTTTGATTTGAGCCCTACAAAACTTGGTTCAGACTTCTGAGTTCATAAAACTCAAAACCAAGTGAAAAGAAGGTTTTCTGTTACTGCTGCTTAAGTTGACTGGTAACTGAGCTGGTGTTGCATGTGGTTCCTTTTTGGGTGGTATTCCAAGTGACTGGTCTTAATTAGAGTGTATTTCACATAAGGATGACCTAGATGGACACCTGAGATGTGGTTTTCTGATTGATAGCCACTTTTTTACACCCTCTTGAAGTGTAGTGGTTATGATGATAATTCTCATGGCCTGTTGCCACCTTGCAGACTGGTAAAAGCTTTTCAAATTTAAGATTAAGACACTGGTAGCAGAAGGACTGCCTCCTTGTTACAGTCTTGCTTGGGTGTAGTACAGGTTTTAATTAATTGTTAGAAGAAATACTGCTCTAGCTAACTTCTGCTTTGTAGCCACAACTGAAAGGGACATTCTCTGGTCTCAGAAAGCCAATGTTAATTTTTTTGTTGCAGTTATTCAGCTTTTAATGCGGAGATAGTAATATCACTTTGTAAGACAAGCAACTTCATGTTACTTAAAAGCTGGACTTAGGGCATGTTACAGTAACTGTAACTTGTGAATTATTTATAATTTGGAAGAAATAATGGTTATCCTAATGGCAAATAATTTTGAAGCAGGTTTTTTTTTTTCCAAATCTGTGATGCCTTGAACCAGTAAAAACAACAAAGTAAGAAGTAGCTGTCAAGAGAAGCTGTCCTATCCTGTTCTATTCTCCTCTTTTTCCTAATCAGTGGTTGAAATGTCCTGTGTATAGCTTGTGCATTTTGCCTTCAGCATTGTGAATGTGGAGACCACTGAGGTGCCTAGTGCTGTGATTACTCTGAGTCGGCACTGCACTGGAAAACGTCATTCAGCCTTCCCTCTGGCTGCCTGTTCCCCTTTCTTTCTGCAGGCTGACGTGTGCCAGGTGATGGCTTCCACCTCAGACTGGAGACTTTGCAGGTTAGAACTGAACTGACAAAATGTGGTTGTTTTTTAATGTGGATTCATTTAATATTACAGGCTGTGATGTAGCTGGAAAAATACTTGGTCCCGGGAAAGTGTTACAGGGGCACCCAATGAAGTGGCAAGGGAGGGGTAGGATTGCGTCTGTTAGCAATAGAGTGAGTTTAAATGGGCTGTGAAATTATGACTAAATAGGAGTCAAGATACATGTTTTATTTCGTAGCAAGCAAAATTAGCTGTCCTTGTCTGTTCTAAGGGTTGTTCAGATTTAGATTTTGCTGTATGGCCTTACTGCTGGAAGCATGGTGAATATTAAATAACATTGAAACGAAGTTAGGCCTCACAGGTGAAAATGAAGCTAAAGGTATTTGTGCCTGTGGTGATGACAGTGCCATAATCATTTCCAAAGTGCTAAAATCAGTTCAAATAGAATTCAAAATGTACTACTGTTACATGTTATGCTTGCTTAGGTAGGATTTGAACAATTTTATACTTCAATGAGAGAAATAAAAAGAGGAAGAAAAGAAAATTAAGATAGCTGTGCCTACTGGAGGCTAAGTTCCACTCCTGAATGTGGTAGAAGAACTACTACCCTTTTTTAGTTCAGCAGCCACACACGCCCATCCCATATGCAAGAGCTCCACTGTGGAAGTGAAGCCAGTGTACTGTTTTATTTTCTACGTCTTAGGGTAGGGACCTACTTACATAAGGGAAGTTCATCCAGAAATTTCCCATGGCTTCATTTGTTTTATTTTGTACCACTGAATAATAAGTTCAGATAGCTTCTCTTGTTAAAACTGCTCATGTCTATTGAATGTGCACACGAACTGAGGTGCTGATGTATTTTTGCCCCAGGTTCCCGAGTAGTCTGAGAAGGCCAAATCATGTCAAATCAAAAAGCTACAAAAACCAAGGCTTCCTTTAATTATAGGAACAGCAGGATGTGGCATCACGTGCCTTTTTCTCACCATTGAAGGCAGCAGTGGTGACCCTATGAATCATTCCTTCGTGGTATGGTGCTTTGGCCATATCAATTCAGCCAAAGAACTGCATGTGAAATAGGGTCACTGAAATTATCAGACTTAAAGAATAGTTATGCCCAGGCTCTTTTTTCTTCCACCCTCTCATCTTTAAATGGTCTGGTTTCAGTGCAAGCCTGCAGGACTTTTTAGGGGCACAGTTAAGGGAGCAGCGAGGCACAAGGACTTCTTCGGCTTTGCTGCAGATTAAAAAGACGTGGAATTGGCACCCTCAGTTTCCATCCAGCAAGGCACTGGAGCACGTGCCTGTCTCAAATGTATGAATACTCTTCCTGATGTCAATTGAAGTACTTGGAGCTTATGAGTTAAGCACATGCCGAAGTGCTTTTCAGGGCTTGAGATTTTGCTGTTCCTGTGTAAGAGTGTGTGCAAGTATTTGCAGGCAGGAATGTTAGTTTGCTAAGAGAGTGATAGCCATTTAATGGTTTTAATGGGTTTACTAAATGTAGTACTGCCTGGTTTTGGTTTTTTTTTTCCTGAAATGTTTCTTTTCTTTTTTTCTTTTTCAACCTCTTAATATTTTATTTAAAGGTAATAAGTGTTATTTTTCTTTCCTTACTCTTCATTATAGTGTGCATAGTATATATACACAGTATATAAAAATGCCAGTACTATGCACACCTATATGCATGTGTGCACAGTACTGGCATTTTTACAACTCACTCCCCCCTCCCTTCTCGTCTTCCACTGCTGTGCTTTTCTCTCTCATTTCTGTGTATTTCTGTCTGAGCTCCCCTATCCACTTTGTCCCTGTCTGAGGAAATTAGCTCTTACAAAGTTACTGCCATCTCTTCGCAAGAAAGCAAAATGAACTATTGTTGCAGTATTATTTTCTTTTCCTGAAGGCCAGATGGGGAGATGAGGCAAGGTTCATGCAGCTCGTTTGGGGGGCCGGCTCCATAGGGAACACTTTGGATGGGGAAGGATTGTACTGTTGATACTTGTGTCTCAAGTCTGTGGGCAGAACTTGAGTGTTGGTTATAGAAAATACTGGCTATGTGTTTATGTTTTGCAAGGTTCGACAGACTGTTAATACACAAATACTGTGGAGGAAAGTAGAATATGGCCCTGGTCATTCCCTTTTACAGTCGTTTTATGAACTTTTGGGAAATCAAATCCTGCTGATGTGAGCATTCAGGAAAAGCTAATTTCATATTTCACATACATTAAAGGCTTTTATTTATAAGCCATTAATATTCATACTTTTTCAGTCAAGAGCAGCATTTTGTGACACGACTGACCAATCATAAAAACCATTGCATAGCTTCCTTTACTGAAAGGGGCTCTGTAATCTTCATTTGAGTATGATCTTCCAAAATAACTAACAATGGTCAGATTTCTTCCTGCCTGGGTGACAGACCAGGTACAATAATTTCTGGAACCTGTTGCTTTGGAGAGAAGGAATACAATTTTGAGGAGAAATATGCTCAGAAAAGTATGGTCTCTTAGAGTCTTCTGGGTAATATAATTTATTTATCTCATACTTAGTATTTCATTATCATACTACTTGAGCTGGCTCCTGTGAAAGCTGGTTATCTGTCATGCAAAAGAAGGAAATGTGTTTATGATGTAAGTAATTATGTGTGTCTTCGTACCCCCCCCCCCCCNTTTTTGTGTTCCTTGCCCCCCCCCCCCCCAGCATATTTTCTTATATACTTGTTGATTCCTTTTCCTTTCTTGGTGTAATTTTATGCCTGTTACTCTTGCAGTCAGGGATGCAGTGAGATTAATTCCCTGTAGGCATTTTGGAAATTACTGGTTCTCTAATTTGGATGGAGGAAAGTGAAGGGGTAAACTATTATTTCCTTTTCTTTATGCTCGCTTTGCTCAGATCCTGCCAGTGGTGAGCCTGTCATTTTTTCCCCTTGCAGACTGCCCATCTCTTAAGGCATTATGACCACTGCTGTCCTCATGCCTGATGACTCGTCAGGCCATTCCTGCTAGGCTCTGCCTCCTGGCCCAAATGGGACCAGAAGCAGCATTCCTGCACGCGTGCCTGTCTGTACGTGTCCTGCTTTCCTCTCTGCAGTAGCATCGAGTTGACCACAGGGATTCCTTGGCAAAGTGGTCAGACCTTTTTTTTTTCTTTTTTGCTTTTTGGAACTTTTTTTTCTGGGTATGCCTTTGTCTCTTATTTTTCTTTCTCTCCTTTTTGTGTCCCTGTTCACTTTGCATAACCAGAAGTAGGTGGTACTGACTGACTGGATTGCCTGGTTATCAGCAGTCTCAGAATCTGTCTCCTTCACTTCAGAGGTGCTTCAAATCTTTGTCAGTTTATCGCCTGCACTTTACAAGCATAACTGCAGCTTCATCTGGGGCTTTGTTGGGAGCAGGATCATGCTCAGATCTGGAGAGCTAACCTGCCCTCCAGCACAGTTTGTGAAACCAAGGTTAGTATAATGTGAGAAAAACGGCCAGGATATTTATCCATGGTTGGAGTCCTGCTCATGTGGAGGATGGCTTGTCCTGCGTTCTTGGTTAGGTCCTACCAGTGTCCCTGTCTTTAGCCATCTTAGTTGTATTTTTGCTGCTTTTACTTGTGTGCTCTCCCTCAGCACTGTGTTGTGGTCATGTCTTCAGAAGGTCAGCTACAGCTTGTCTGATGGACATGATAGCGTAGGAGGGATGCTTCATCTTTTACAATGGAAAAATATATATGAGCACACTACACTGTTGCCTTTGGAAGAAGACTTTGGAGGTGTCTATTCAGTCATGCTTTTGAAGGTGTTCTGAAATTGCTCCCGACTGTCCTCTGTATAGGTGATTTATCACCATTCGTCTGTTTTCATGGAGCAGTAAATCGTATCTTGGCTGAGAGGTTATCCTTTCTTCTTAAAAGACTTCATGGTGGTGTACTGCTTCTTCCTTAATTTCATGCTCTCCAGATGTCCAGGTATTTTTCCCCCAGAAGAGAAGACCCAGTATTTTAACCAGGAACTCATGTGTTAACAGAGCTGAAGCAACACAGTGTAGCACTTCAGCTTTGAAAGGTCACTCCTCAGTGGAAGAATGCCATTAAGATAGTTTCAGCTGGTTTCCAAATTTCCAATCCATTGACATTCTCAGTGATTAGATCATCTTCAATAAAAGCAAGGATCTGCAGGTGATCTGGGGGACTTAATACATTGTTTAATTTCAACATATGTGAATAATGCTAAGCCTGTGCATAAACTAGTCTAGTTAAGGAGAACAAAATAATAGGTGATCTCTTGAGGCAATCCTTTGAAACAAGAAGTAATATCTTATAAATTTTTAAGTGCGTAAGAAGGAAGATCGAATAGCTGTCATTATTTGAGACAAAGACTGTAAGAACAATGCTAATACTGGCTGGTTGATCTACCGTTCAGCTTAGAAAGTAGGACATCTAGTAAGGGAAATCTCGGTTATAGTGAACTTCTTATCAGGGCTCCTAATCCTGACATAGATAAGAGAATATAAAACTGTCAAAAGTAGGGTTTTAAATCTGCATCTCCCAGGTTGCTGTAATTTGCATGGCTTTTTTTTTTTTCCTTTTTGTAAATTGGTTTGATTGTTTGTTCATGCAGGAAGTCCCTAGAGAGAAACCAAGAGAATTTCCACAATGACACAGCCTTTAGGTTCTTGAGGGTACAAGTGTCTGCTTTCAGGGTTAGCCATCTCAAAACTGTGTCTTCTTACATTGATGTATTTCATACTTGGTTCATGCCACAGCATGAGAAAGTTCTCTGGAGCAAAGTGTAATGCTGTACAGCCTCATTTCATATATTTTTCCAGAGCCTGGCACATCTAATGTCTATCGAGGTAGACCTGCACAGCTATCGTGTTGGCAAGGGTTGTAATCTCACAGCTTTCTCTGTAGAAGATTCATGTGTCTAGCTCTTCCTGGACTAGGTTGTAGAGCTGCTTTATTGTCACTTCTGATAAGTGGTTCTGCCCACGTTTTCTCAGTACAGCAAGTCTCCTTGTTACTGTCAGTTTGACTTTCTGGTGTGGAAGACCAATGCAAATATTACTAGGGCTTAATAGCAACCTACCTTTGGATGAGTATTACTGTTGTGATAAAAATGATAGCAGGTTGGTTGCTCATTGATTTTTGCTTTTATGCCATCTTCCAGGATGAAACTAACTTCATTACGCAAGAGTTTCAGAACACTGCAGAGTTGTTCATTTATTTCCTTCAACTGTTATCGAGCTGACAGCTTGCCTTTGGAGGGTCATATGTTCAAAAGCTGCCAATTGGGTCTTGCTTCATTTCAGCCACATGTGGCACAGAGTCTGAAGTGCATTTCGTCCCTAATATCCCCCCTCCTTCTTTTTTTTTTTTAACCCCCTTTTTTAACTTTTGCTCTCTCGTCCTTTTCCCTTAGTTCCTTCTGCTGAAAATAAAAATTGTCTGGGAACAGAGGCAATGCCACAAATAAAAGGAATTAGGGTTTTTGTTGTTGCTGCCTGTAATTTTGGTTTCTCTTAATAAGACTTTAGTTTCTCTGGTTAGATCTGCGTTGTGGAGAAATGCATGCGTTTCAGAAACGGTAAATGGAAGATATTTTTCATCTTGCTGTTTTTGCTAACCATGCTCCTACCTCTAAGTTGGCTGCTTATTTCCAAATTGCTCCCTGTGACTTGTTTTCCTCCTCCTGCTTTATCAGTGCTCTCTGCTTCTCTTTGGGTACCTTTCCTTGGTAAGCCTGTATGAAGTTGGCACGGGGGAGTCTGTGCACTCAGCTAGACGAAGGAGAAATTGGGGGGGAGACAAACCATGCGTAATATCTGCCTGTGTACTACTTGAGATCAGAAAGTGTATGTCTGTTGTGTGGCACCCAGAGAAATGGTTTCCTCAGATTCAGCAGTTGTGAGGACAGGTTAAAATTTTTTTCATGTCAGTAGGGTAGCACCTTGAATTCTTCTAAGTGTTTCACACAACTTTGCTTTGTTTTTTTAATGTCTCTCTGCATACCTGAAAAATTGATGTTTTTGTGGTTCAAAATAAGTGTTCTTAATAACTAAGCCAGATGAGCTGAATAGTCTATTTTACAAAGTAGGCAACTTTTATTTTGATTTCTCTGGCCTCTTAAATACAATGTTACGTGCAATGGAAGAACAGAGTTTAAATTTTCAACCAGTGTATACTGTCTGTGAAAAATTTTTCAGTTAATTACTTTCAAATTCTTTTTCCTGAGTAATTCTTGACTCTTTTCTTCAGTACATATTTATGTACTTGTAAAGTGGAAAAATAATACCTAAGTATTACTACGCGTGTTACTACCTAAGTGTTAAGCTGCTTGCTTTAGTCCTGAAAGAAACTCTAACAGCTCTATTATGTGAAAGCGTATGTCCATTTCCGCTAAGATTTTGTCTCAAATTCCTTCTCAAGACTCGTAATTTTGATAGTTGTTTTAAATGCATACATATGTTTATACATTTATTCTATAAAAGTTTGTCATATATTTTATAACTTTAATGTGGATTATTTCTTAATTTTGCCTTGTTTCGTGCTTAAATGGTATTCTGTAATTACCTGATTCACTCTGGTTGTGTGTAAATGAAACTATGAAATTTGTTGTCAATTAGCAATCAATGTGGTATCCATATTTTTAAATGTTATAAATTGCCTATTAAAGCTAATTTTCCAGGGCATCTCTATCTCCGTTCTTAATGTAATGCAGAATATTTTACAATAATGCCTAGGTTAACAATGATAGTCTTGCTGTATTGTGCAAAAAAGGCTTCTGTGCAGACCCAGCTGGGTTTCAGGCTTAATTCATTGCTCTATGGTGGGATCACCACAGCTGCTGTGGGGCCTTTACAAATGCAAAAAAGCTGTCAGTGTTTGTTTCATCAGATGCATAAGTGATGAGGCCAAGTTGAGGAATCCATTCCAGTGCTCGGTGTGCATGCTGGAGGCATTATTGTTTACAGAATTAGTGTCTTAATGCTTTAAAATACATGGTGCATGTTTTACCTTAGAGCAAAATATTTTAGGAGTAAGATGGTTTAAGGATCCTCTGCAATTTAGTCCCCGCTTCTAACAGCGTTTGCCCTGACTCGTGTAAATGTGCATCTGAATTACTGCACTGTACCTGCCTCGGACACAAGTAATTCAGTTCTCCTGTCTCGTGCATATTTTTTGCTAGTACTTTGATTATCATAAGCAGTCACAATTAAATAACTGCACAGCTTTAATGCAGATTTTTGCCCGCCCCCCCCCCAGCTGTCAACCGGAGGAGTTGTGCTGTCTTTTATGGTCACCAGAAGTCAGAATACTTCTTTTTGCTGTCAAGGCTTGAGTGAGGTTCCTTCCAGCCAATTAGCAAGGAACGATGATTGGTTTCAGAGAGGGCTGCTTAAGAATGCAAAGCATGCCTCTGTGCTGGGGCCGAGCCCACAGTTCCTCTACCAATTCTCCTTTCCTTTGCTTGTGGCTCCAGAAATGTAACATGAAGTAGGGCTTTTGCTTACATGACGCCAGACTGGCTTTTGGGGGCGACAGTGACAGGGTTTGGGTCTTAAATTGTTTTTCTGTGGGAGCACTCGTGTGATCTTTCAGTCTTTGTTGCAGTCTGTCGGCTGCTTGCGTGAGGTTTCATCAGGGCACGCCACCCTTCCCATATCATGTAACTCCACCGATAATAGGCATTGCAGGAATTTTAACTAATGCGCCGTTTAAGCCGTTGTCGCTATGATTTTATTAAATGTGCTTGCAGTGTGGAATTTTGCTAATGCTGTAGAGTGATCTGTTATGCAAATTGAATGTAAGAATGGGCTAGTGGGGATTTGTTGTCTGTATGTTAGAGACCTGTCTTGTGCATTTGGAAATGAAATGAGCTAAACAGTTTCGGTGCAGACTGCTGCTGAAACGTTCAGGCAGCCTTTGCTTTCCTGGTTGGGAGTACGATATTGTCAGCCCAGGGGCCAAGTTTGGTTTGTAGGGAGGGGTGCATGTCTGGAAGCATGCTTGCTGCTGGTGCATGCTGGCCATGTATGGGTGAGCTGAACAGCGTGAGTGTAGGGGTACCTTAGGCACAGTCATATACAAATTAGATTATGAGATTTATTCTGGCTGGTTGACGTGGCCAGTCAAAGCTGTGTTCTTGCTTAAGCTCTTCTGTCATAATGCAGGCAGATTCCTTTGCTGGAGCAAATGATGTTTAGTTCAGTGCATGACTGAACTGTCCATGTTTGTTGGTTAAATTGTTGGCCTGTGGCTAAAGCAGCACTTCTCCAGGTGTGATGTGTGACAAGGATACTCTTGAGTTCCTCCAGGTGAAATGGGAAGGCAGGGAGTTCATCTTCTTTTCCAGATTTGCTGCTTCACTGAGGCACATGAGCTGCTGTAACCCCAGCAGACATGAGAGAAAGAGTCACCTCCTCCCTGCACTCGTTGCTGCTCTCGTGGCCTCTATTATCTCTCGGCTCAGGCTCAAAAGGCGACCAGCCTTCTCTTCTCATGCTGTTCCAGGGAGCAAGTTGCTTGCAGCTGTCCCTCTGTCAGCACTTTGTAGCTAGAAAAGCAGCAGCAGCCGAAAGAAATCCCTACCTGGCAGCCGGTGCCCTACGTCCCTCCCTTTCCCGCACCTCATTTACAGTCGCCGTAAGCGCTGCCATTTATTTCCCTTGGAGTCGGTATTTCATTATTTGCCGCTGGCTGTGGGACCGGCAGCGGTGTGGGAGCCCTGGAGGTGCTGAGCTGGGGTGTAGCGGCAGCAGGTGCTTAGGCAGGACCTGGAGGAGCTGTGCCGGCAGTCCCTATGGCCCATAGATTGGGGAAGAAAGGCAGTGGGCTTTGGCTGCAGCTGATGGATCGTCAGCATAGTGCTTTCCCTCAACAGAGGTGGAAATGCACTGAATGTTTTTTAAGGAGACTGTTTTAAGAAAAAGCAAAACCTCCTTGGCAAAGGTCTGTCGATTTTTTTTAATGTGTAGGCCCTTAGGCCTTGCTTGGCCTCACGGTGCAGTAGTTTGGCTCTGAAATGTGGATGGAAATAAAGTATTTGAGCACATCATGGGGCATTTATATTTTGGGGGCATGGTGCAGTTACAAGCAGCCTTTGGTGATGCCTGCACAGGAAAGGCTGAGCTGGAAAGCTGCTGGTTTTGGTGTGGGCATGGTGTGGTGGACAGGCAGCTACTTTTATCCCCCAACAGTGGAAACATGCTTTTTTGAGAGACAGGGAGTCCTCTCAGGCAGAAAAGGGTGTCGGAGCACCAGGAGGTGAGGTTTGTGTCCATGATGTGGCTGCTCCCGTGCCCCATCCCTGCAGTGAGCAGACTGAAGTCAAGCAGGGATGCGAATTCTGTGCTGTGGGTGACCCTGATAAGAGGCTAGATTTTGTCCTGAATGCCACAAGTACTCTGTGAGGAGAGGGGAGTTGTGCAAATTTGTCTCCTAAGGTCTTCCTCCCATTTTCCTCTGACTCTCTGGTGTTCCATAGGTCATGTGGCAAAAAAAAGGAAATTATTATTAAATTCAAAAGGTGGAAGGAGCAGAAAGGGAATATGACTTTTCCCTCTTTACCCAGGGCAGGCTTGTTAGCTGCCTGCACTGTCTGTTCCAGGAGCAGCTGCTGCTGCGTCCCTGTCCTTGCTTCAGCTCTGAGTCCCATCCAACCCTTGATTTCAAGCTTAGAGATCGAGCTGCTTCATGAGAATATTTTAAAAGTTAAAGCAAATTATGTTCAGTATAATTTTTCTTTCCTTTTTTCCACGTTTTTAAAAAACAGGCATTGTTGTAGAACCAGGCTTTAGGAAAACACAAATTTTGAGCCAAATCATCTTTGTGGTTTCCTGTTGCCCTTTGGGTTGCTGGTAACATGCCAAATCATGTTGGTAAAGAAAACACT
The DNA here is from genome assembly GCA_013398115.1 of Falcunculus frontatus. NCBI lineage: Eukaryota > Metazoa > Chordata > Aves > Passeriformes > Falcunculus > Falcunculus frontatus. Next base: position 2,900,070 of record VZRV01005432.1, read on the forward strand.
TTAATAGTTACATAAAATCTTGGCTACATTTAGCTGTCCTGAAAAATGCAGTAGTAATGTTTTAGGTGTAATAAGCGTTTTTATTATTCTTATTAAGTTTGCTCCCCCTACTCTGATGTGTTAAGCCACTAATGAGGAAGTAATGGAAACTGGGATTCCAGGTTTTTATTTTGACTCGTAAATGCATTGGCTTTGGAAATAGTCTTGCAGTGCTAATGGGAATGTTTGCTGTGCCAGTGTCAGGAATGTATTTCATGATAGGAGGCTGTGTTAAGCAATTGTCTCCTTGCTGGTGAATTGGCTCTTGATGGAGATTCAGAAGAGCTTATTTTAATTAGGCTTTGTTTGAAAACATGGCTCAATCTACTAACTGAGGTAGGTGCTACTTGCTCGTGGACTTTTCACAGTGTTAATGCAAAATTCCAGGATACTTGCTTTTTAGGCATGATTCTTCTATCCTGTTTGCATGAGAAAAAGACAATTGTGCAGTAAGAACATTGTATTTTGTATTAGGAAATTTAAAAAAACTCAAGCACGTGTTTAAAAACAGTATTTCAGAACATTCTACTGGAAAGTTGGATTTTGGATGAGGAATGTGGAGGTAACGTGCTGTTACTAATGAAGCGCCAAGGCTTTGGAGGCAATGCATTTGCCTTGGGAAAGCAGTGGTGAGCACCGAAAACCCTGACACGAGCTCTCTGAGGAGACACTGCTTCTCTCTTGCTTGATACCCACCCTCGCTGGTGTGCTGAGCTCTTCCTGTGGCAATTGTAACGCAGGGGAGAGCTGCTTTCGTGCTTCGGTTGGCAGAAGGCATGTTAATATGTGGCCGCCCCGTCTGCTTTTCTTTTAAATAGCTTAGCTATCATTCAGGGCTGAGGGAAGTACAAAACAAACTGAAAATATTTCAGATGCTTTAATTAAAAGTGGTGGAAGTGGAGAATTAGAGCTGCTGCTGTGTTAGGATGGCTTATTCAAACATGCGGCTTAACCAGTTAGACTGCAAGGTGGAAAATGCTAGAGATTGTGTATCTGAATTAAGCAATTTTAATTTGGTCTTTCATCTCTGTCATTACCGAGGGATATCCTGCAGGCTGGTTTAATGAACTCAATCTAGAGGTGTGTAGAGGCACATCTCTTTGCTTGACAGCAGCAAGATGGCATGCTATGACTGGCAGACATATCTTCAGCTTGTGTAATTGTCTGCTCTTGTCATATGATGACAAATGGAGCGATGATCATATTAAACAACAAAAAAGTTCAAAGTAACACGAAGGCTCTGAATAAACTCTTGGAATCAAAGAGATTCTCACATGACAGCATGTCAGTATGGGTATTTTTAGCCTGAATTAATGCAGCTATAGGAAACTCCCCTCCCCCAGAGAAGTATTACCGTGTGAAGTTAAATGTCAGTCAGAATTTTTAGGTTAAATTCTCCACTTCCTACAGGTGTGGGTGCTTGTCTTGTTAGCACTCAGTCTGTGCTGCACACACGAGCAAGGAGAAAAAAGTGTCTCAGGTCAGGAGTTTAAAAAAATAAATAAAGTAGTAACTAGAGTTTGTCTGTAGACTGACAAAGCTGAGTTTTTTTGAATGAACGTCTTCCAAATCCAGATGCTGTAAGGATGAGATCATGCAGAAAAAATTCATCAGGAACTGAGCATAGTTGGGAGTTCTGCAATTATGTTTGAGGGTAATATAAATTCCCTTCTTTCCCTTGTATTTATCCAGTTTTTCATCCCATCCTGGGTGAAAGCTAATGCACTTCTCTGCATTGTGGTACAAGGTTTTAGGTTTTGCAGAAGAAATAGTCTTTTTCTGATAAAGTCTGAGGTCAAGTATCATTTTTCCTTTTGTCAGTAAGAGGATTCTGCAGAAGGGAAGTACTATTCCGAAAAACCAGGGAAGTTGATTTAAAACAAAATGCAGTATTAGAGCATTAGGAAACAGGAGCTAAGGGGACAGAAGCTTCTCTCCGTGGCCCCTTCCTTCCCCTTTTCACGTTAGAACTGGGACTGAATGTAGTTAACCATGGTGGAAAATGAGTGATACAGATTTTCAGTCTTATTCAATTCTTGGTGCTTACAGTTTTTCACTTTGGTTGGTTGTTATCTCCATCACAGTTTTAGTTAAGATTTCCTTTTTTTTCCCCCTGTTTTTTTACTCCCCCCCTAATCTTTTTTTTCTTCGCATAGGGAAAAAACCATCTTCAGCATATAGAAAAAGCACATATGCTACCACATGTGACCAGATTAAAACTTTGTCCTCTGAATGCTTTAGTCATAAACATCACAGAAAATTGCTTTACTTCTGGATTGCCATCCTTGTGTGGTATCCCAGCCCTATAAACACATTTTAAACGCTGTTTTCCAAAAAGGCTTTTTTAGCAGCTGCCCTGGAGCTGGGTTTTGTTGCCAGGGTGGATGTCGGGAAGTAGAGAGTGCCCAGCCCAGAACTGAGCAGTACTCATATCAAAATGGGTCTGAAATACATCCTTTTTCCTTATGCATAAAAGCCTTTTTCACTTGTCAGTTGAATCAGTAAAGTATCAGGAAAATGCTTTGTTTTTGTGATATCTGAAATATCCTTAGTTTACTTTTGAATTTGAAAATTTTTACCATGGTGGTCCTGTTGTGGTTTAATTTTAATGAGATTAGAGCTTTGCACATGTAGGCCTCAATTCTCAATTTTATCAAGAAAGTAATCTTAGTCAAAAGAGTGCCTATGTAAAAATAGCCCTGTAGAGCTCAACAGTTAAACCTATGTGAACTGTGTCACTTAACGAAATCTCTGTGTGTCAAGTCTGTTAACTGCACTGACAGAGCTAGTTTTTATTAGTTGTTTTATTCTTAACATCGTGCAACTTCCACCTCGTGCAGAAACTACATGTAGCTACTGCTTTGGTACATGTATGAGTAACGGCATATCTGTATCAAGAAAATGTGCAATGTTAGAAAGCTTGGGTATGATTCTGTACCTAGTTTTGGATGAAGTTCCTTTTCCATTTATTAAAATGTGCCAGTAGAGTTTTTTCCCATACAGATGAGACAGAAAGGTTTCTTTTTTGATTAGTACTCATTTTTAAGCATTGAATAAGCCTGAATCTTGGAGTTGTTGTTGCTGGAAAACCAGTTGTATTTGCAGTCTGCACAGCTGCAGAAAAATAATTTTACTGGTTTTGTACTAGTGTGTTTAGATATAAGAAGCCATGGAGAGCCGTCAGACATGGACTCCACATTGCTGCCAAAGCTTCCTTCTGAGTATAAACATAACTTAAGAAGATGTACTGCCTTAACCCTATTTTCCTTCTAGTAGAGATAAAAATTCGGGAGTAGAGTTGATGTAGCTTAAAAAAGGAATAAGGCTAATTGGGCCTATTTGCTTGTTTTATGGCTTGAAAAATAGGCAGTAGATTAATCAGAGGTGCCATTCAACATCTGGACTGTTCATGCAAAGATGACAGGGAAGATGGAGATAGATTGTAGAGGCTTTAAAGTGTGAAGCAGCAGAGAAAAGGGAGTTAGTTGAGAAATGCAAAGATAGAAGTGACCGAGCCAACACAGTAGTTATAAAAATGATTTCTGTGAAATATTCTGATGGGATTCATCACTGTGGAGTAAAAGAACATTGCAGTAATGGGGAAAGAAAAGAGTGAGAGTCTTTCACAAAGCATTTTGGCACTGAGGAAGATTTGTGTCTCTGTGACATTTTGCAGGAAGAATTGGCAAGATTTGTCCCTGATATGAGCACTAGTGCCTGCAGAGGGGTGTGAAACACTTGATAGCCATATTGTATTGTGAGTGACGGTTAGTCAGGCAGCAAGTTGCAGCCTTTTACAAAACTATTCATGCAGTTGTTTGCAGAAAGGTGGGGGCTTGGTTCTGTTATGAGTCTCTCCAACAGTAAGGGGAAGTGATTGTCAACTCTTAATACATCTGTCTTAATTTTGACTACAAAAAGTAAATCTTTGGAAGTGATACAGGCAACATCTTTAGGAACACTATAAAATAGCATGTTTATGGTGGTAAACACTCACATCTCAGTGACCATTTCCATGTTGGTTTTAATGTGAGATTCCTTTATATGCGAGCTGGTGGCTTACATGCGGTGGACGCTATTGTTGACCGGCTTGCCAGCATGCAGTCAAATGCTCTTGCTTAGCACCACTCATCAACCACTTCTGCAATTGCCATGTGTTGAGCAAGATGATTACATAGCATCTTTAAGATGAGCAGAATGAGTCTGGAGTTAGCTGTGGTGGAAAGGGTGCATCTTCTCTGATCAGCCTCTCCTTTCCCCTATTTCTGTTACTAATAGAGTGTGTGTGAGTGGACCTCACTGATCCTGAAGCCATCTATGATGGACCAGGGTGATGTCAATATTTTGTGGAGAATCCATTCTGCAGGCAGCTTTGTTTAATCAGAATCTCAGTAGCTGGTATGAAGTGGCAAGCTTAGTCCTTGCTGTTGCCTACAGTGGAGAGGTTGAGTGCCTGGAGGATGTAAGCAGTACAGCCCAAATGCCTCTGCTACCTACGTCAGCGTCATTTATAGAATTTTGAACTGTATGCTAAGGAAGAATAAAGTGAATGTAAATGTATTATTGCTCCTATTATAACACTTCAGTAGGATAAAAAGAGAGAAAAAAACTTCAACAGCTCTGATGATAGCCTGCCAGAATAAATGTTGGCTCAGAAGCAACTGTGGTAATGTAGCTTTTTTCCTAAATCCATTTGAGTTAAATGAGAGCGGGACCAAGCTGAGAAATGAGTTTCTGTGTAGTGCTGGCTCTGCTGCTTCCAGGGTGCTCTGGATCTGCCATTTCCCTGTCCTTTCCATCCCTGCCCTGGTCTCAGCAGAGCTGAGTAGGTCAGGTCAGGGCTCATCAGCAGCAATAGGGTTTATGCTGTGCATGACACTGGAGGGAATAAGCGGTATCTGAGCAGGTGTGATTTTGCACTTAAATGTGACTCTCACTAGTAGCATGGTAAAATAATTTTAATTTTAAAAATATATGGTGTGAAGAATGCAGGTTGGCATGGGTGTCTGATTCTTTGGTATCTGACTCTGGCTTTCCTTCTGAGTTCATGGGCACAAGTTCAGCTTATATCTGGTCTTACAGTTAAGACACTCTTCTGCTTTTAGGCCTATATGAATAGAGGAGTTGTTTATAGGCAGCTTCTGAAATACATGGGGAGAAGACCATTTTTAGAATTCAAAATCTGAAATGCATATAGATGTGACTTAAAATCTTAGCTGTTTAGTCTCTTTTGGGATTGAAGGGAGAGAAATGTCTGTAATGAAGGTAGAAGGCTGAATTCAGACTCTGTGGAAAGATTTTCTCACTGCCTGTGGCTGTGGTGATGGTGATGGCTTTACCCTCACTGAGCAGGAGGTTTGCTGCTGCTTTTCAGTTCCTTTAAACTGATGGCCCAGGAAGTCTGGGCTAGTCTTAAAAATGCTTAGTGCCAGTTTTCCTACGTCACAGGTGTTAAGTAGGGGAGGGTGTGGTTGAATGGAGAAACTTTCCTCAGGAGGCTGTCAGATGCAACAGTAAATGTGGGACTGTTTGGTTTTGGGTTAAATATTGTGATTGTCCTAGCAAATGCTCTGGTTGCCTCTATTTCTTTGTACTGAGCAACCAGAAGACACCTTGGAAATCAACCAGTTACAAACCCAAGCATCGGATAAGAAACAAACAAAAATTTTAGTAGGCCTTTTAAGGGTAGACCCATAGATCTTGCATTGGGCTTGACCTGGTCCTGGCTAGAAGTAAAATGCCAACAGAAATTCCAAAGATGCCTTCGATCTTGCATCCATGTTTGAAAATGATGGCTGTGATTTCCTAATGTTTAAGCATAGGAAAGCTGCAAGAACCACAGATGTTGTACTCCTGCTCCATTGTAGTTTTGGTGCACCTTTCTGTCTTAATCCCATTCAAATTTCGGTTAAATGGGAGGTGAGATCTTCATCTGATAGAAACTGGCAATTGAATTTTAATGGATCTCTCCTGAGTACATCCCTCCTCATAGGATTCTTTGCTTTTAGTTCCCTGTACCAGCTTGTGTACCCAGTGCTTCAACATAATATTGGAGGGGAGGGAGGAGAAGAATAAGAATGGAAGGGGCAGCTGAGAGATACATATGCATTAAAAAATGCCACTTATATTGTGGGACATTTAAGTTTAAGGATACTGACTAAATATAGAAAATTAGATCATTTACCTTAACGTCATAGAATGTTGCTGTTTAAGAATTAGTTGTGGCAGAGAGGATTTGTTTGGGCTGTGCTGTTGTGGTATTGTTTAATTTATATACACTCCTTCCTAATAAAATGTGTCGGTACCATTGTAGGTTTGGTTTCCTGCCTCTCTCTTTCTCTTTACAGTGTTCTAGTTGGAGACAGGATTACAGTCTTGGGAACCTCTGTTTTGCACATGTCTGTGCACTGCTCGCAAAGAAGCAATCACTGTAACTCATAAATATGTGCACTCATCCTCCAAAGACATATAAAACATATTTGAGCTATAAGGCTATACAAACATGGAGCAATGCTGATGACGACATGCAAACCACAAGGGGGAAGCTTGACTGGCTCGATCTTTTTAGAACCTGGAAATGTTTGCATAGCCTTGTTGCTTGGCTGCGTTTCTTCCTTCAAAGATAGATGGGTAGTTGGGTATGAAAGACTGGAGTGAAATGCTTTCTTCGGCAGTGTGATATGTTAAATCCTATCTCGTTGTCCAGCTTTTTAGCCTTAAGTCTGGTTTTCTAGTTTTCTTCCCTTTGCTTCTTACAGCTGCAAAAAAACCCCCAACGTAATGACCCGAGGACCAGGACTCAGAATCTGACTCTTGGTCTGCAGCACTTCTCCTGTTGGAGAGTGTGTCTGAGGAGCTGTGTAACCTGGAAGAGATGCCTCTGTATTTTGTGGTGCAAGTCACATGCAGCTTTATAATCAATGCATTCCTGCACCAGAAGCAGTTTCAGGGAATGCTGGATCATGTGTGGAGTGAAGCTGGACATGATTAGGGCCAGAAAATTACAGCTGTGCTGTAAGGAAGACACTGAATTAGTTGCTTAAAAAAAAATTAAAATGTATTTTCTTTCCTTTTATGTAATTTACTTTCTCAGATTTGCTTTCTTAGGTCAGAAGAGGAGAGAAGTTATTCTAGTGTCTTTTATACTTTGTATTTTGCAGTTAAAATGATTCAATAATACTTCGACTGCAGACAGCAATTTTTTTCATTTCTTTCTTTCTCCCCCTACCCTCCCCCATGACTGCAGTAGAAGTTTTACATTGAAAGTGCTACTTTCCCTACCTGGTGATTCTGGTCTTGTGGTGATGATGATGGAAAAATTGGTTTTTCATAGCCATGACTTCACACAAGTCCAATACAGCAGGAAATGCCACTTAAACGTTTTATAAATTTGAGGTTGCGTGTCTTGAAGCTGAGGGATGTGGTGGGGCCGAGGACTGGCCTGTTTTTTGGACAAAATATGGGTCATTGAGGCAGAATTTGATTTGATTGTGTTGTTTCTCCGCCCTGTCAGAAATGATATACATGTAGGTGCTGGTATGTTATCAATTAACATATGATTAAATAGAGGATTTGAGAGCATATGTTCTATTACGTGTGATTTCCTGTGGTAATAATGCCAAAATTCATGTTGCTTAACCTGGCCAGATGGAGTTAAGGTGGGTCCTGACTGTGTCAAAGGTATAAGCCTCTGTCTTAGAAAAATAACAATCGCAGTTAGTTCTAAACAGCTACCATTGCCTGGCTCTGCAATGGGTAGAAAGAGAGGCTTTAAAAAGAATTCTACCGTGTGCTGTACAATGAGATATGACAAGTGTCATGGGTTGGCAAAAATTGTTTACTTGGTTTTGTGGCATGGAAAGGCAGGATGATTTTTTTTCTGTAAATTTGGAGCAGCATTTGATCTGTTTGTCCTTTCCAAGTCTTGCAGGGAAGTGTGACTGCTTCTTTAATTTCCCCTGGGCACGACGGCCAGAAATTACTTGTGTAGCACTCCAGCACTGGAGCTGCCCCTCTAACCCACTTCCTTCCTCTGCCAGGCTATAGCGAGTGTTGTCTGTCTTGGCTTTCCAAAGGAGATGCAGTGGCAGTGATACCTGAACCACAGTAACTTCACCCCGTCTCTCAGTGACCACAAGGTTTCTTGGGTGATGGACTGGACTTAACTGGGCTGGGCTGTCAGCTGTGGTGTTTCTATTTAATGATACTTCATAAAGTATTTATTATGGTGTTCTGTCCCTCCTTATGTTTACGAATGGTGATGAAGCATTGCTTACATGCTTCTCTTGACAGACCTGTTGAATGTCTTAAAATTGATTGCAGATTCCTTTGGAAGTGGTTTTACTTTTCGACCATGTGCATCATGAGCTGGTACGGGGTAAAGACAGCTCATTAATTTTTGCTGAGTACGTTATGTGACTTTTCATTTCTGTAAATGTTGAAAGGGAGAGCAGAGACAAAATAGCACAAAAAATTGCCAGAATTAGTCAACTGGAGTTGTGAGAAAAGTTATATTGACATTTTCTGTGTGAGTTTAACTGTTTTGGTCGACTTTCTATGAATGAAATTGAGCATTACTTGGGATGTTTCTTTCTGTGAGACCTGTACCTTAACAAAACTTTTCCTATTGACACTTAGCACTTCTGAGTACCTGCTCCTTACTGACAGGGCATTGAGTTCCATCCCTGCAGGGCTTATACCTAAAGGTCTCAGAGCATGGCAGTTCATGGATTCTGCATTTGTAAAATCAGATTTGGGTAAGAAAAGCCATGTTGCAATGGCTTTGCTAACACCTTACTTCAATTTAAAGACAAAATGTTTAAAAGGAAAATATGCTTTATTGTAACAGCTAGATTTGAAAAAGAAGAATTTGACATTGTTCATTTGTATTTTGTTTCTCCCTGTACTGTGAAATGTAGATTAAGTTTGGGTGCAAGCCTGTATTGGGGAAAATTTTGCTTAGTGTCACATCCTGTAAATTCAGTCTAGAGAGTTTCTTAAGCAAATAATGGGTAGATTTAAGTGACTAAAGCTCTATGTGCTTTTGAACTGAGGCCTTTTGATCTTAAAATACAAAGAATTAATTCCTCAGTCTCTAAAAAGAAGCACAACATTTGCTCTTCTTTCCAACTTGGCAGCTAAATGAAGGTGGTGCAGTCAAAAGGAAGTGGCTACAAATAGATGAAGCATATTGGTTGTGAATCTGCCAAAGGTGGCCAGCTGTATTACTATTTTCAGCTAATTCTATCCACTTAATCAAGAGTTTTTGCTTAAATTAAAGACTAAAGGTATATTTAGTGATCATTAGGCCTTCCTCTGTAAAAGGGTTTGTCCCATGGTTTAATAATGGGGATGACAGAGAAACAGAAGGTAGCCAGCTACCCATTATTGTCTTTTTCTCTATGCTAAAATGTATCACAGGCCTCTGTAATCCTTAGAGGTTTTAATTTGTACTTTGACATAAATGCCACTTTTGGTAGAGCCACATCATTCAGATTCTTGACTTTTTCACTTTGGTGGGATGATTTCGGAAAGAGTGAGCCATAGAGAGCACTGTACAAAAGCTTCTGTGAAAACTCCTGCTACCGCATGATCTAAATTGAGCTAAATACCCTGTAAGTAAACCTTCAGTCTGAGTTTTCCAGCTCTTTCTGGAATGAAGGGTGCCTGAGGTCAAAAGTCTGTTGGTCATGCTCCTAGTTTCTCAAGTTTTTGGAAATACACTTTGCGAAACTGTTACTGAGGGAAAAAATAAAATGGAAACCAAATATACAGGTTTCTCATCTATGTATGCAATATTTTAAAATTTCTCGGAGACTTGGAGGAATTAAAAAGGCAAGCAAAAAGTGGTGGATTCGGGTTTATAAGGGCTGCTAGGAAGGTGTACATAGAGCATTTATATATTAAAAAAAGTTAAGTCTTTAAAAAAATAATTAGTAATTCCTGTCTGTTTTGTTCTGGTTTGGTTTTTTTCTCTTGTGTAATGCTTTTATCTTTGTCTTGAATTCCCTGAAGGGATCCTTTTCCACTGCCCTGAGTCTGGAATGTACCTTGTAGGTTTTGAGCCCTACAAACTTTTGGGTGTTCTCAGACACAGTGGGGTGCCTTAAAATGCTCTGAAAAGGATTAGTCTTATGTCACAAGCTAGCAAATTCCTTGTAAGTGTGAGCAAGGCAGCAGCCACAGCGTGTTGGCATCAGTGGGGGTGATTCATGGCACCCTAACCTGGCAGAATGAAGTAACACCTTTTTGGCAGTGCCTTTGCATAATTTCTTCTGCTCTCCACTGGATGGACTGTCCTTAGCATTGGGGTCTGCTTTTGACTTCATTCCTACAAGGGCATGTAAAAAAAAAATGGAAACTACCTCCCCTATGCAGCAGCACAATAAATATCCTGGAAGGTCTCAGTCCATAAACCCTGTTATAATACTGCAATTTACGATTATGTTGTTATTTGTCAAGAAAACCATGAACAAATCTTTTGTAAAGGAATGCGAGGCACTAAATAGGGAAACTCAAAGGCACCAGTGCATTTCAGAAGGAATTTTTTAGGAGGTTTGTATTGATCGTCTTGCACCAGAAGTTGAAATGGGTGATCTGTGGTGTGCTGGAAGCGTGACTGAGAGCGTTTGCACTCTGCTGATTTATTCTGCAGAGGTGCAGGTTTGGTTAGCAAAGCCATAGCGCTGTTACAAGCTGTTGTGGTGTGCTGCCTTCTTAATAAGAAGTCTGTAGTCCTCAAGAATGCTCCCCGGGCTCAGTGGGGCTGGAGAGGTAGCCCATGGCTTGCGGGACAGGACTACGGGAATTGTTTGACCTGTGAGTGGTTCATGCGTTGGTGCCCAGTGAGGCTGGCATTTGCTAAACAAACACACCTCTCACCCACATTTTCGATTATGGAAAACATCCCTTGAGGAAATACAGGCTTTTGACAGCCCTGCTAGGAGAATGAATGTTGTTGGGGTGGTGTTGGGTAAACCTTTGCAGAACAGATGTGCTGAACTGCTTAAAATCAGTGAATAAAGTGCATGTATATTCATTTTAACGTACCGTGTTATTGTATCATACTACAATTGAGTGTTAGACAGTTTGGCATTCTCTAATAGTTGGTTAGCGAAGTCTTTTCCTCCCATCAAAAATATTTTTCCAGTTGGATCGCCCTTCTGTTTATTTGTTTGCTTGTGTTTTGATCTTGAAAGACAAAATAGCTGTTTGCACACAGCAGAATAGCTGGATATAGTTTCTTGAAACGTGTGCTTAGAGAGTGGTGTATCCCTGAAGTATTTCCTGAGGTTAAAGCATGCTGATAACGAAACTGCTCTTGACATGGGCAAGGCAGAGTCCGTGGACAGACTCGTCTGGAGCCGAGGTGGCTCGGGGACAAACCTCCTTCTGCGAGGCAGCACTTGAAGCAAATGGCCGAATAGGAGAAGATGGGTTTTCTTCCCTTGCTGCAGCAACTGGAACTGAAATTAATTTTAAACAGCTCCCTTGCCTTTCAAATCTGTGATGTGTCTCCCTTTACTTGGAAGATCTGAGAAAGCAGGCTTTAGAAAACAAAAAGCATTGTTCCCTGTAACGAACCGTCAATTGGTCCGTCATGGTTTTCAGTTGTTTCCGTGATTATGCTTGTGAAAGAGATTAAAATACTTCTCTTTTATTATCAGCAAAGTGAATTCCCCTGCTGCTAACAAAGCGTGCCTGGCCCAGCTCTGCTCTGCCTTAGGCTTCCCTTCCCTCTCTGTTCCCCCCACGTGCTTATTCCTGTTCGGACTGGTGTGTATGTGACAAAATCTGTTCAAATTCAGTATCTTCGTGGTGGGTTTAAATTTACAGATATCTCACTTCTTCTAGACTCGCTATAATTGTATGAGGAGGTTAAGAAGACTTCTGCTTCTGTCTTTATGAATATTTTTTGAGCATTCCTCATGTCAGTTAAAGCCACAGAGAATATCAGTGAAACCATGTTCTGAAATGCAATTTATGGGTTTGGATTATTTTTGTGTTTTTTGTTTATTTGTTTTGTTGTTGTTGCTGTTGTTAATGCATTTCTTCTGTCTACTCTATGAACGCAACTCTGGTCAGGAATGCTTACTGTTTCATATTTGGGTCTGTCTTTTGGTTGTCTAAAGAAGCTCTTTTTTGTGTGTTGCGGACAGTAGGTGACTGAGTTTTATCACACACTTATTTCTCATCTGCCACCTCTTTTTTATACATGCAGAGCAATTTGAAGACAAAATATAGACCTGCTGTCACTTTTAAAATTATTTTGACATACTCACTGCCTATGGTGTAAGTTCATTTCTAAACTGCAGAACAGATGTGCATAGCTTAGTGAAAACAGGGACTGTGCACGTTTTTGCATCACTGATTAATTTGTGATTGATCGAGGAATCCTGCATTTGAACAACCCAGTTTGAAGAGATGCTGGCTGCATTTGTCCTGTGTAGAACCATAAACTCCCCCAGTCAGGAGACCCAGCATGATGCTCTCCTTAACTATGTGCAGTCAGAAAAGTTATGACAGCATTTAAAATACAGATAGCTTGGTTTGACACTTTCCTGTTTCAAGTTAGGGACAAAATTTATGGACCGTATTTGGGATGGAGGAGCCTGCCCGTCCCTGTCCCTACTGGGGCTCAGAGGGATGGTGTGGGGGATGCAAGGTTCTCCCAGCTCTTGGTGGAGGTGCTACCCCAGCATGATGTCAGCACCTGGGAGTCTGGCATGTCTCCTGTAATTAACAGCACAAGGTCCACATTCTCCGCTTGGGACAATTTTGAGGAGAGGTTAATGCTGCCCAGGCCTGTAAACTTATTGCTAATGAACTGTTTGCAGTAATACAGTAAGCAGTTTAAGTGTGTGGGTTCAGCAAAGTGCAGTGGAAGGTTTATTTAATTAGTGTTAATGTTTGGTACAAAACATCCCATCGACAGTATCAGCTGACTTATCTCATTATGAGCTATAGCTGTTTCATGAATCTAATAAAACATGAATTTTTAAGACAGACTAGTAAGAGTAAGGGGAAGGCGGGAAATTAGATTAGAGCCTATAGACATAAACTGTGGCTTCTCTGCCCCAGTCCAAAGCAGCATTTGGGCTTGTCTTTTACAGCAAGCATGGGCTTTATATTTGAGCAGTAAGAGCCAGGATACTGTCATTCTGGGAAAGTCCTTCTGTCAGTCCCTTGAAGAGAGGAGTGTTTTTTCAATTTCCTTTATTGAGATCTGGAGTTTCTGACTCAACTGTAGTGAAAGGTTTAGCCGAGCTATTACTTAGTGTTATGAAATACTGAGAATCCTGAGCTGGAAGGGTAAGCGTTGCTCCGATCTCCTTTGCTTCCGTAAGGTGTTTCCGTGATGTACACTATGACTGTGTGGTTGCTGTCTCCGTCTTCTTCCTCTTGTCTTGGAAGGCAAAAGGTCATCTGTGGAAAGGAGAGGGGAAATGATAAGTGCTGACTACTGCAGCAGTAAGAACTAAATCTTGGTTTGCAGAAGGATGAGGAAAGTCCGGCAGTCCTGAACTGGGTTGCTCCTGGGGTAGCTGTGGCTTTGGCAGGGTGAGGGATGGGCTGCAGCGTGAAACTGAGCTGCACGATGTCGTTCAAGCTGGTGGTGAAAGGGGTGACTTCATTGTGGTGGCAACCGGGCAGAACTGCGTCGCGGGGAACTTGTTGATTTCCTGACTCTAGTGAAATTTAAAATCCCTCTTGAAACAACACTTTTTTTTTTTATATTGTATTTTTTATTTAGAACGTAAATAAAACTTCAGGAAGATTTAGCATATTCCTGGAAGAAATGGAGTAACTTCTGAAATCTGGAACATGAAATAAAGTCGATGTTAGGGCACAGGGTTGGTAAGCAGGAGGAAGGGCTGGGGCTGGTTCTGCACTCGTCAGAGCCTTTAAACAAGGCAAGAATGAACACGCTGTAGAGTTATAGGATGTCTGAGGTTACCTGCTGTGAAAGAGCAGATTAGCATGCTGTGGTATTTTGTTTGAGGTTTCGAGAAATTATCATATCCGGATAGCAAATCCTTGTATAGAAATATACTGCTGTTTCTTCATGAGATCGTTTCCTTTATCCTGAGGCATTTTATCCTCCTCAAGATGGAGTTTACTGAAACTGTCTTTATTCAGAAAGTGAAGAAATGTATGGTATGATTTTTTTTTTAAGCAGCCCCGTAGTCTGTAAATATGTGATGTTTTCACAACAAGAGGCTTGACAGATGACTAACTGGATTTTCCTTTTGCTTTTTACAGCATTTCATAAATGCTGAATAATTTCCATAGGATGAATTGTTTTCATGCTGCTGAGTAGTTCAAGTGGAAAAATGCCAGGTATCGGTAACCTACCTGGTATGCACAGTGCCTCTAAGTGTCTTCATTTATATTTAATATAAATATTGTAGGCCAGTGATCATCTTGGCAGTCCTGGCTGTCCCTTCTGCCATGCAAATGTCTGCAAGCACTCTCTTAATTCCTACAACCTCACATGTCTTCCGTGTGGAGCTGGAGGCTCTAAGCACCTTACTCCAAAGTGCTGTGAGAAGGACTTGCTCCTTCAAACCCGGCATGACAGTGTACTTACTGTCTGAGCTGGGGTGATGCCTTGAGCTCCCTAGCTTATTATGAAATAAACTTTTCTTGCTTATTTGGAAAAAAGAAATCTATATGAATTTTTGATTATTTTTTGTTTTTGCTGAAGTTCTTTGTTACTCATTGTTTTATTCATGATACATAATCTATGCAGAAATGTCTTGATTGCATTTCATAAGCCCACTAAATTGGCCTCACAACGGGAGAGAGTTAGTTTCTCATCGTTAGTGATGTAGACCCTCACCAGCTGGGGCATTTTTGTTATTACTTCAGCAGCAGTGTTGCAGTGGCATGGTAGTGCTCTGTGTTACATGTGGAGAACATGCAGAGAAACTTTTCATTTTCTCCTCTGCCAGTACTTGGCTGGGAGGAATAACAGACAGAGCTTGTTTGCCACATTTTGCTAGTAGTTGCTAGCTAACTTTTGTGCTCAGTGCTTTTCTCCTGTGGGTGTCGGTAGTCTTAGGGGATGCTGACAGTCAAAAAAATGCTCCTAGGGAAGGATACCCATAGTAATTGAAGGTGGAAGAAGAACAAACACAAGGCACAGTTGTAGCTGGTCGAGCATCATCCCTGAAGTGTTTTGCAAAGGTAAGGTATGTGCACATCTCTTTGTTTGCTTTTTAGCGCTTGGGTTTTCCAAATGTGTTACAATGAAAAGATTAAACGTTTTAAGTTTGGGGTTTGTTTTTTATTTTAATTCTGAAAGCTTATGTTACTGAGTGAAAGTTAAATAAGTTACTGTGTTTTGGAATATTTGGTAAGCATCATATGTACTGTAGAGCCTCCAGGCTTTTAGGAATAAGCTACTTTCCAGGACCTCTGATGACATCCAGATAATACATGATATTGGCCAGAGGTAAAGCTCCTTCTTTTTAATAAACTGTTGCAAATTTCCACTACTTGCCTTGGAGAAAACCTGCCTTTTGGGAAATGGAAATTTATTTGGGACTTATTCCAAGATAAGGTTATGTTCAAACCTTTTCTTGAGTCTGGAACGAAACACAGACAAGAAGAATATAATTTTAATGAGTACAAGATGCCTGCAAAGTGCTGCTCTGAGTTCATCAGTAAATGAACTATCCCAACCCCAAGAGCAATATGTGGTGGTTTTGGCTCCGTTGAAGGGCTGTGTGGGACCATCAGGTTTTCTGATGGATAAATGTGCTGAAGTGGCTGAGGGCAGGAGCCAGGGAGGGTGCACAGGTGAGAGGGAGAGTTTGGCTGCTATTGGGAAAGATGTGATGATTTGATGTATTTTGTTGCTATGAAAATGGGTGGTGTGGGTCAGATTAATCAGTTACTTTGGTCCACAGAGATGTCTGGTGAGACCAGAGCGAGTGGAGAAGGAGAGGTGGGATGTGTGGCATGACTCTGGGGCTCAGTGGAAGGGGAAGCAAAGGGAGGAGAAGGGTAAGAGCAAGCAGAGTAGTGAACCTCCCCATTTGGCAGCAGGGCGTTATGGCCTCGAGAAGCTTCATCTTAGGGCTTTTTCCAAGCCTGATGTTTGCAGTATAGCTCATCAGGTCCCTCAGTTTGAGGGTGCTCACTGGACTTGGTGGACAGCCCATGGCTGTGTCCTTGCATGCCAGCTCTTCTGGAAATCTCTGCTACATCCTGCAGCTTGAGGGGCAGGAGGGGGAAGAATGCCATGGGAGCATTAGCCATTTCCAGTTGTTGGTAAGAAGGGATAAGGAGATTGAGGATGGGGGGGAAAGTAAAACAAACTTCTTGTTGTTACCCGCTCGCATTATTGAGAGGGGTTGTGAGGTGCCTGTGTATGAGTTTAGATTTTGTTAAGCCAACTGATCTGTAAAAGCAGAGAGTAAATCCATTTCCCCCCCACTCTTTAGTAATTGGCAGAAGGCAGAAAGTCATTGTTGACTGAGAATAAACAGATTTCAGGCATTCCTAGACTGAGAAACCTGCTTAGCTTTCTAAAATCGGTCTCCCTGGTGCTCTGCTAAAAGCTTAATTGGCTGACATTTTGTATGTGAGAGATTTGCTCTGCTGGCCTAAACTGAGTTATTTTGTGTAAATGTTTTTGTGGGGTTTATAAAATATTCTCCTCAGAACATACGTGTGTATAAACTCTGGACTGTTTCTTTTGAAAGAGTAATAATGAGTACTAGATGTTGTGGCTTTGGCATACAGGGGATAATTTAACATGGAATTCAGTTTACACTTCTAGTTAACCTTGTGAGGAATAAATATCTGCTTTTTTCCCCCCTGCAAAACCAGCTGTTAAGATACAGTCTTCCTGTAATTACAGAAAAGGATGGTTGTGCTGGTCATGCCAAATAGGTGGGGATGGAGAGCCACGCTGTTTAAGCATTCCTTTCTTAACTCTGTAAATGCTGCAGCTTCATCATAACAGGTACAACACAAAACTTTGCAAGCACTTGAATCCTTTACAAGTTGCCAAGTCTCATGAGGAAGGAGTTAATGTTGTCTCAGGGCCACTCTTGCTGCGTGTCTCCGGCTTCAACAGTAACCGAACTGTCTCCTCCTTTCTTCCTTACAGTGCTCGAAAGTCATCTCGCACACTTCCTTGCTCTGTTTTTAGTACATTGTAATTAGTATTTTCATTCAAGCTTTAAAATTCCTTGGAGATTTGCCTAGGAGAGGGCTGTGCACTTTTAACCCAACTGCAGAAAAGGGATCTGCATCGTATTAACCGTGAAATTTGCAGGTCAGCTTTGGAATTTCAATATTTGGTGTTTATAACTTGCTGCCTGGTTTGGTCTTTTTTATTTCGCATTAATTTCCACCTCTTGTGCTCCCAAATGTAGCTGTGTTTCTCTCCTTTTTAAATTTTTTTTTTCATTGGAATCGAGTGCTTACTTCATCCAAATATATGAACTTTCTTGGCAGGGATCAGCAGAGCCGCAGAGTTGCTACTTAGGGCTTTGTTTGTTGGTGATCTGGAATGAGTTTAAACATTAAAGTTTGTTTAGTTTTGGATCTGACAAAGGCTCCCCTTGAACCTTTTTTTTTGCATGCTGTTAGTACAGTAAACATGTGTAGTACAAAAAACAGCCCCCCCCCCCCCCGATTTAGGTGTCCAGCAGTCCATGCTGAGGATGGAGGAGCCTAATTTCTTAGGGAAACAGGGCATGTACAGTAGCTTTGTTTCTGTCATCCTGTTCTGAAAACCTGTCTTCCAGTTCCTAACCAGAAGAGGATTAGGAGTATTTGAAATAATTTGCTGATTCTGTCTTTTTAACATGGAAGTGAGCTAGAGTGATGCTGAACTGATGGCTCTGTGAGCAGAAAGGCAGGCAAAGCTCAGCAGTTGTCTCTGTGTTGCAGTGTGTCTGTGCCTTGTGCCCAGAGGCTGGGAGAGCTGTCAGGGATGGGAGGAAAGATGTCGTTGCTGCAACCCTAGGAACGGAAGAGCTTTGGGAGCAAAGGCTATGCAGCCAGGGAAGAACCCCACTGCTCCCATCCAGCAACCCCAGCTCAGTTCTCCCTTTGTGTTTCCCCCCTATTAAACTTCAACTGGACTTCATTCTATTTAGATGTCATGGTCAGGGGGATTGAAAACAAAAGGCATGGTTGAAATGCTGGTCATTTTACGTAAGATCGAGACTATTTTAGGAAAATGCTAATGTCTCGGAAATTGTTGAAGGTGCCAGCTGTGTAAAAGAGGGCTGGTTGAGTCAGAGAGGCTTGGCTGCGGTGCAGCCCCAGGGGAAGGAGGATGGTGGGAGGAAAGGCTGTGGTGCATCGTCAGTGAGGGGAAAAGAAGAGCTTCAGCCAAAGGTTGTTTTGCTGCAGGTTGTGACTCTGTGTGTATTAAGAAGATGGCTACAACAGGCACTTTTTATAAACATTTAATGGGGGATATTCATGCTCTCTGTGTGTTGGTCTGTGCCCTAGCAGGGTGTGCTGGTCTCCCATGCCTTCAACCATATCTCAGCCTCGGAGTGATACAGCCTGTCCCTGTGGCTCACTTCTGTCAGGAAATGCTTCGGTGTTGCAATGTGCAGGAAAAAAGGAATCCTGAACACAGTTCTTCCTTGTCTGCCCAGGCAGCACCAAAAAAAACCTCTGAGAATCTTTGTGCGGCACTGATTTTCCTGCTTTGTTGTAAAAGAGTCCTGTGGTGCCTACCCTGCACGGCAGCCACTTCTGGAGTAGGTGCTCGTGAACATTGTGAATTTGTGGCTGCTGTCGCTTAGATCGGGAAATAACACATGTGCCTAAACCAGTTCAATATTCTGGAATGCGTGCTGTATTATTCACTCAAAAAGGTTAGTAATTAGACATAGAATTTTTGAAGTTAAATAGTACGGTCTGAGCCAGACTGGTAGCTTGCTTCTGCCTAAAGGGGTGAGTCGTGCTTCCTCCTCCTTCCTCATCAGCTTCCAGTTGCTGGCTTCTGCTCTGCCCTTTGTATCACCTCAGCCCTTCATGTGTTTGCACAGCAAACGTGATCAATTTGCTGATTTGTTAGACACCCAATCAAAAAAAAGGAGGAGCGGGAATGGAGAGGAGGGTGTTGGACTGGCCTGCAAGGGCAGGAGCTTGCTCAATCACGTTGTCTAACCACACCCTGGGACAAACACAGTCTGGTTTCCAGAAGTCATCCCTTGGCCTTTCACTGTAAAGGCGGTAGAGCCCTTCTGAGAAGCAGTGGACACATGGGCTGACTGGAAGCAGGGAATGCTGAAGTGAAACATCTGCCTCACTTTGACACTGATGCGTGTCTGTGCACGCGAATGTGATTTTACTTAGTTTTCCTTTCCAGACTCTTTCTATGAACTGTGGCTGCGTTGCAGCTTCAGGGACTGGGCGTCAAACCCAGCATCCTGGATGAGCCAGAGGTATGAAGGTGAAATCTGTCCCAAAGTGGCTATTGCTCTGTAGATGTTACAAAGGTGAGAAATATATAGTAGAGAAAATTAACGGCCTGATCTAGTAGAGAATGTAATTGATTCTAGAATTGATAGTTAGATATTTCCCATCAAAACTGGAGTGGTTTATATTATGGAAATACTGCCAAAGTCTGAAGACTGAAGTTTGTTCACCCTGTAAAAAATACAACATTTCGTATTGTTTCCTAGAGAATATTTTGACAAGGGTTATGTTCAGTGGCAGCCAATAGGAGTAGACAGGGTCATCCACTGAGCTGATCAGTTACGAGCCTGAGAAAGTGCTTTTGAGTCTTTGACAGCCTCTCCATGTCAAGAATTGGTTGACCTAAGTGCAGGCTAGGGAAGAGTCTAAGGGAAGGCCTCAGGACTGACCTAACCGGTTGCAAATGTGGTGTTACTGTAGTTGTTATAAGGGCTTCCTTTGTATCCAGAAAGTACAGCTTGTGTCGGTACGTTTTGATAACACGCTACTTAAGAAAATGAGTGAGCTGGGATTTTGCCAATGTGAGCAGGCTTATTTTCTTGATAAGCTCCTGGAAGCAGTAACTGCATAAAAAGAGAAAAACAGGAAAAGTTAATAGCAGAAGAAAGTTTCACTCCATTCACATGATGTTGAGGAACTTCCAAAAACTTTATTCTGCAATTTTGGGGGTTTTTGTTACTTTACAAAGCTTGTGTTGCGTTCTGTTGCCTTTGAGACCCAGTATAAGCCCACTGTAAATGCTCTGGTGCCCATTTTATGGGAGGCAGACCCATCAGCTGGGCAGCCTGAGGTCGGTATTTGCATCAGGGACATTGCTTATTGGGGAGGGATGGCAACAGTAGATGAAAATTGCAGGATAATTCAGGTGAGCTTAAGTGTGTGGGTTGAGGCACCTGCACTTCGGTGCTGAGGGCCCAGTAGGAGTGGGCTTTTCCAGATGAAATGTATAGGGATAGCAGATCACTTGTTACCAGCTTTTTTGGAGGGCTTTTTGGTTGTTGTTGTGGTGTATGGGAACGGTGGGTGCCAGGAACAGGCTCCCACCACCACAGCAAATTACCTGGCTGGCAGCCTGCTCACAGCCCTTTACAAGAGATACCCTGGGGCAAGGGAGCAGCCAGAAAAGTGGGAGATGGAATTATTCTGGCAGCATGACTTTCCCTTGGCTGGCTGGTACCCCAAGAGATCTCTGGGTGGGAACTTATTCTGGTCCCTGTGTGTGTGCTGCAAACAAAACTTCTGTGGTTAATGTGCCACCTAAGTGTGATGCTTCCAGCACATCCGCACATGTAGACTTGATGGGGTGGGTGGGCTCGGCAAGCTGGGTGGCTTCCCCGTCACCAAAATAAGGTCTCATAGCCTGCCAGAGGGAGGACTCAGTAGGGGTAAGGATTAGCTGTGGAGTTCTTGTTTGGTTTAGCGTTTTGAACTGAATGGTTTCTGCCAGCTCCTCCCTTCCGAGTGTTCAGTACTTGTGCAGTGTCTACCATGAAAAGAGCTTCAAGGATTTTGCAGACATTTAAGTCTTTCTCCTACAAATGTTGGCAGGCAGGTAGGAGTGTGACCATGTTTCTGTAAATAGGGAGTCCTTCATGCACAGCAACTTGCAGGGAGTCGTACGCAAACAAGGCAAGAACTTTTCCTGGACCTGCTCCTTGTTCCTGGGTTTTTTGTGCAGGACCTTCTTTTCCAGCAGTCCCTCTTGGCTGCCCCACTTACACCAGCAGTCCTCTTCTGGGCAGAGCCAGCTGGCTGGGTATGCTGGCTTTTGAAATGCGAGGTGTCTTCCTTCCTTGCACAGTTGACAAGCCATGTTGCAAGTAGCAGACCTGTCATGGTAGTCTCGCTATCCCCACCCTGTTCAGCATGCACAGAAAGGGGCTGAGATGGGGGATGCTTGGAGGAAATACTTTCTGTTCACTCAATGCCTTGTATTAATCATAAGTGGCAATGTCACAGTAGCTAACAAATTAGATGCATCCTCCTTCTACTTCCTCCATGGTTCCTGGAATAGACTCTGAATGGTGTCTTGTCTCAAACTGCGGTAAATCAGCCCGGAACAAAGGCGTTATGAACAGGACTACCCACAGATGTCATGGGAAGAAGCGAAAAATTGCCAGGCTTTACTTTTGTGCTATTGTCGCAGAACTTCTTCTTTTTCTCTTTTCTTCGTAAATGATTCAAAGCTCTAAGGAGGGTAACATCCTCTTTTTAAAACCTGCTGTCAAAACAGAAAGGAAATGTACAATGCAAACAAAAAACCAAATTCTGTTTAGGTAACAATGACCTGTCTACGTTGTCCACGGTGTGTGGTCCACAGAGCCAAAGTAGCTTCTGTTTAATTTATAATACGTACGTGCTCTGCAGAGTGCATCAGGAAAAAGGAAAAGAAAAAAAAAAAGAAAAAAACACCCTTATGGAAGAGGGGGGATTAGAAGCAAACTGACAGACTGTTTATTACGCAGCGTATAACTTACCAAATGGCTTCATTTTTCTTAGTGGTCCAGACTTGTCACTTCCATTTGGCAAACTCCAACGCTGCAAATTCTGAAAGCAGCTATTATTGGCTTCTGCCTGAACTGTGCTCAGCTCATATAAATTTGGTGTCTGATCTTTTATATTGAGATTAATAAATATTTATTCAAGCAGACCAAATATCGCCAGGCCTTTCCTACAAAATGTGAATTTGAATGCAGTGCAAGATTTTCAGGTAGGCATGTGATTGCTTAAATATGTATAATTTAGCTTCACACATTTATACCTTTTTTTTCCCCCCTCAGTACCTCTCTGTTCTGCAGTGCTATATGTAAAATGTGTAGCCAAACATATAAGCAGGGACTGTTACTAGATAATCATGTTAAGAATGTGCAAAACCGGGTGGTTTAATGTGGAGGAGAACAGACAAAGTAACTCTTGTTCAGCACGGCATGTGCCTTTTTCTTAGTTAGGACCATTACTCTGGTATACTAGGTATATTAAGAGTTTATACTGTCTGTGTACAACTTGGACAATCCTGCTGAATCGGTCTAAAGAGCCTTCTTTTAACTCAAATTCATCCTCTTCTTTTGATTGTTTTTCTACATACACCAGCCATCACATAGCATGGTGTCATCATTTTACCAAAAAGCATCTGTAGAAAAGACTGTCAGGGTGCTGTTGGAGGGGCACTGTGCTTTTGGGTTGCTCTGATGCTCTGTAACTTCCAGTTCTCAGATTTAAGATTGGTTCCCATCATTTTATGTATGCAGAAGTACCTGGCAAGTAACTGGGGGGGTACATGGCAGCTATCTGTGCAGCCAAGCAGGGGGCTTTTCCAAGGGTATTTGGTGTGGCAGGGTGGCAAAATGTCCTGCGACAGGCCTGCTGCCCTGTGGCCAGTCGGACCTATCTCCTGCAGCACCCCAGTGGCCTGTCCAGTCCTTCTCCTCACCAGAGGTGTTACTGCTGCTTGGTTTAGAAAGAGGGGGAGGGTATGTGTGAAAGAAGTGTGTGTCAGCAGAGAAATAGGGAAAAATACTCTGGATCTTCAGAGATCATTGAGTATTGGGCTGCATTTTGCTCAGAGTTTTCTTCTGCCTTCCAGGAGGTTGCAATTAACCCTCTGCCCTTTGTCATTAACCTCCTAAGACCATTTCCCTTCATTCCCAGCCATGTCTTCCTGGTGCTTGTTCATTGAGTATTGGGCAAATGCAGTGTTGGAGATGCTGTTCCTGGAAAGACTGTGTGCACCTCATTCTCTCTGTAGAGCATCTCAGGTTGGAGCTTGGGAGTGGAGGTTGGGAAGGGAGCACATGCACAGTCCTACCTTTCCCAGGCTCCCATCCAGGAGGTATTACACTTTGTCTCGATGGAGGTTTCAGCAGGCAGTGAATCACATCATTGCTTAATACCTTAGAAGCTGAAATTTTCTGCTGCCAGTTTTCAGGCATCTGTCAGCCTGGCTGATTGATTCATCTTTCCTGCAGAATGGCTGGAGACATTTATATGATTCTTCCCCATGTTACTATCAGTATTAGCAGGAAAATTCAGAGTGTACCGAGCATAAGTAATTTGCCATTCTTTTTTTATTTCTTGCTTTTGAGATACCCGTCCCATTGCCTGATAAGGGAATTTATCTGTAACACCAGTTCTATCTGTATTCATAGTTCTCCTCTGTGGCTGTCCCCTGTTGCTTGCGAATTTTCAAAGATTTTCCCTTGAAGTCCAGGAAAGCTTTTATTTTAAAAATGCTCTGAAGAGCTCAGAAAGGGTGAACCTTGTGGTCCACATTCATAGGCTATTAAACTTGTCCCTTATACCTTATATAGGAAGATTTTGTTTTGATCTTCTGTGCACCATTCTCCATTCTCTCCCTTGTATCTGGTGTTAAGGGAATCGTATTTGGCTTTTTCCTTTATTTTTTCCTAGGGGAAAAAAAAGCTAATGAACAACAACAAAAAAACAGTCCTCAAAACATCAAGTCAAAACAGATTCTTCATTTGTTTTGCTTCAGAAAATTGTGGTAGGAACTTAAATGTGTATTGAAACCTCTCAAACATTTTACAATAGTGGGAGGGATATGGAGCCTTCAGTGAAGGCATTCATACTCCTACGCCTTCATCAGTCACCAGTGGAGGGGGAAAAAGAAGCACGCAGCTGTAGATCAAACTCCTCTCTCCTAGTTCCTGCAGCTTTAGTCCCACAGGATAGGCTGTCGTTCTGCACTCTGTAATCACCAGGAGCCTATTAGGGAGAACAAGACCTCACATTTTGTGTGTACTTAAACACAAATCCACCCTCCAGATTTTCTTGACAAGGTTTCTTTCTGTATTGCAAAGAAACAAAGGGTATAATTTAATTTTTCTGTAGATGCTGCCAATTTTCTTTTTCTGTCATTCTACCTTAAAGGCAGATTTAGAGGGAAGGCATTTTGGCATCAGTCAGTGTGAGTCAGCGAACCTTTCCATCGATTCACAAGTTCTGACAAAACCTGCTTTTCAGACACTGCTTTTGATGCACACCAGGGCTCTGGTAAAGTGGATTTCTTTCTGTCTGGCCATCTCTGCCATTAGAAGAACCTGTTGGGAGAAAGAGGTTTTTCTGTTGCTTTAAGACAAAATGCAAAACTGTCTTCTTCATTTGTCCCTATAGATAATGTGGAAGTTCAAACTGACCCAGAACGTTTCTTCCATTTTTATTTTTTCACTTTTGGGTGAGCACTATGTCTTTGCAGAACAGGATTTACATAATCTGGATATTAGGACAGATGTAAATTTTTTTTGAATGTAACTTTAAAGAACGGGTATAACAGAATGTTCTTTCCTCTATTTTGGAGCTAAAAATATTTATCGTATCTTGGGGGTTCTTTTTTTTTGAAATCAGAATATTTAATCTTTTGGTTGGCAGCGCTCCTGGCATTACTGGAGACAATTTGATCAAATGCATGTTCAGTTTAGATCAGAAAAGAGTTTTGTGCAGCATAACAGCTGTTACCTGCCATTTATTCACTGAATGAAGGAGATTGATGTGCTTCATCGGGCCAGCACAGCTCTTGATTGCAATGTCCTTTAAGTTACTTTCCACAGAATTTGATTTAAAATATGCATAACTAATAAAAGAGCTCTTGGAACAAGGTATGTATTTAAAACCCCGTAATAATTTATGTTTCTGGTTGGAATGAAAGCACCTAGCTGGTTTATTATGACCCATTACTAGCTGCTCCTGTTAAAGACATTCCCCCAGCAGTGGGTAGGATATGCAAGAGCAGGGAAGCAACTATGGGAGGGGTGGAAAAAGTTTTAAATTCTGTCCTCTGAGTCCTGATTTCTTTTGCTAATGATTGCTGCAAAGGGAGGTTGCAGTGTGATTACAGAGGATTTGATTCTGTACAAGTATCTTTATCGGTTTTTGTATGATTTTGAATTTCTGTTAACTAATGTGCTGCTAATGGAGAAACCATCTTTCACCATTCGGAGAAACTGTATGGACATTACTTGTTTTTCCTCTGGTATGAATAACAGGATTAGGACAGACTCTTCCCCCTTTTTTCTCCTCTATTTCTGGTTGTGCCGGCTGGATACATATTTCTTTTAAAATCCCTTTGCAATGGAAACATCCATGTTTTGCAACAATTCAGAAACAAATACCCCTGCTCTTACACTTCTGTGTCATGGCAATAATCCTTAGAGGCCAGTACTGTTGCAGTAGTTGGTGGCCTTTCCACTGCTGTAGCCGGGGGCAGTACTGCTGTAGCTAAGCCTGGTGCTGAACTCTAGAGCTTTGGAGCAGATGCACTGGCCATTGCTTGGCTGTCTGGCTGCCCAGCCAGCCCACTCTTACTTCTATCACTCAAGCTGGAAAACACTTATCTTTTGGGAAAACTACATCTCTGGCCATGATAGCAACTTACACCCCCAGCTCTGACATTTGCTCCCCATGCAGGTCTGGTGCCTGGGGTGGCAGTAACTGCCCTGGGCAAGGCTGCTCTACAGTTCTGGTGCCAGTTAAAAGTTGTAGGTGACATACACGGGGTGGATGCGGGGCATGGTATGGAGTGGCTGTGGAGGTGGTGGCAGGCAGAGCAGGAGTGCTGTCATGCCGTATTGTCATGGAGAGCTGTGTGGAGCTTTTCACTCTGGTTTCTTTTCATTGCACTGTGAATTAAAAAAAAAAAAAAAAAGGTAGCAATTCTCATACCAAGATGTTGTCACGATCTTCCCAAGACAGAGCTGTACTTTTGTTAGCTTTTAGAAAGCCTTGGCCCTTGCTGGTGCAGGTGGATTTGAGGAAGAGGTGTGTGGGTTTGAGAGCTGGAGGTGGCTTAGGTTCAATCTTAAAACTTTTTATTTTAAATGTAAAATGCTGATCCTCAATAATCAACCTTTTAGGCTTGTTTTCTTGAACTAATGGAAAGAAGAAATTGTTAAAAGCAAATTGAAAGGAAGACCAGGACCATGCACGTTAGCCAGAGACAGTCCTTCTTTCTCTGCTGACTTTAAAAGCAGTGCTTTCCTTTCCCATGGTAGAACTGGATTTGTAGCAATTGGCTCCAAGTTTCTATTGTATGCCTTTTAATTTTTAAGCAATTTGTTTTCACCACAAGTCTGTTTCTGGAGCAGCTTGCATGGCAGAGTGGGAGACTTTTTTAATGGAAAGGTATGAGCTGTCATTCCTTTCTACATGCTGTGAGGTATGGAAATATAATTATTGGTGTTTACATAGGAGGAAGTGGAAGCACAGAGCCGTTCTGTGTGAGGCTGGCCAGGAAAGCCAGGGCAGGCTCGGATGAGAAACACCAGCACCCAGAGCCCCTCTCTGGCCCTTGGGAATGGCTTGGTGTGTCATGCTGGGCTGGCTGCCTTGGTGGGGAGATGGAGGCAGGGGGAATACAGAGGTGACTGGGACAGAGCACATTTGGTCAGAAATTACTGTTGTTGAGAATCAGTGGCATCGCTTATTTAATGTACTATTTCAGTTCAGTCTGGGTCCCATTTTCTTTTTGCAAACGCACTACAGAGGAATTTTGTAGATGTGCGAGTTCGTGTTGTTGCTACTTCAAACCAAATTTACCCGAACACAAAGGTGTCACCCCTGTTTTAAAAATCTGTGTACATAGGGTTCTTCACGTTTAAACAGTTACTAACTTTAATGCTGAGAAACCTCAGCCTGAAAGGAAACCTTTTTATAGTCACCATGTGAAGGAATATAAATAGATCTGTAGATTGAAGGGCTCTTTCATCCCCTGTCTGGAATAGCTGGGACAGCGGCTGCTTGTGCTGTGGAGCTGGTGGGTTTTCAGATTCCTTGGGATCTGCAGAAGCCAATTAAGGGAAAAGTAGTTAGGACTTTAAAGTACAGTGCAGTATATAAGTTTTCAGATGCCTGCTCCCTTCTTCCCCAACACATTTTTTTAGTGTGTTTAATGAACAAGTCCCACACTTTCAGCAAATTCATCACCATTGTCCTTTTTTTGTTTTGCCTTTTTTTTAATGGAAACTGTGACTCATAAAATATTTTAATCCCTGTTATTGAGCGTCATTAAAATGAAGATTGTTCCCCAACAGTGTGGTTTTGATTTAAGAACTCTTCATACTGTGAGTGCTCTCTGCATTGAAGAATGGCATATAATAAGTTGATGAAATTAGAAGTTTTATAAGACACTGTAATCATAACTTTTTCTTATGTAAATTAAAATACTTTGTGATTTTTAAATCTCTTTGCTTTTATACATGCAGACACATCTTACTTGACAATATATGAAGCACATTAAACTACTAGTTAAGGTAGAAAAGGGGATGAGAAAAACAAATTACACATTAGAAAAGTAAGATTGTCTTTTAAGAAGTGTCCAATGCTTACAGCACATGTGACTGAGGAGGAGGAAAATGTGTTCTGGATGGCCATGGGTATGTTCTTTAGTCCCTCTGCTTGATGTATTCTGGTTAAAAGGGGACAGATGAGCATCCAGCTCTTACATATATTCAGTAGCTGTGGCGCAGGGGGATCATGGGCTGGGAGGGGGCTGGTGGCTTTGGGCTTTGGTGCCATGTCCCAGCCTTTTGGGCTGGCCCTGCCTTTGGGCACAGGTTTGTGCCCTCGGTCTTGGGATCCCCTGCTTTTGCTGGGAGAGGAGGGTGGTGTGCACGTGGCTTGTTAACACCTGCATGCTGTATTTTGGGAAATTTCTTTCACTCTTTCTTCCAGGGGACTACTTAGTATGTGCGTATCCTCCTTCCTTCCCTTATGGATCCTGTCCCTTAACAGTGACAGGCATAATAGTGGCCCTAAAATTTTAAATACAGGTTGTGAAAAAAGAAAACAAAAAAGAACCACAAAAAAGGGGAGGGGGAAAGAAGGTGCAAGTAAAGCAGATGCTTGCAACATCCTGTGCATTTACCCAACACTTAATTTTTAGAGGGTTTTTTCCTTACCCATAAATGCCTCTTCCCATAAAGAGAACTACTTTAGAAGCTGCACACTCACAAGTACCGGACACGTCACTGGGAAGTGGAGATAGATCATAAAATGCATAAGAGCATAAATCCTTCAAGTTAGTAATTAAAAAATGCCAGGCAATTTTTTTTTTCCTTTTCATGCATACCATTTCATGTGCAGCAAGGTTAAGATGGAGACTTTTTTCTTAATTTCTTTTAAAATTGTCTGCATGGGACTCCTTGGCTCATGATGGCTATAAACTCATAAAGGGTAGAGGTTTCATTTAGAAACCATCCAATTTAAAAGGGAACTGGGCAGGAGGTAGGAAACAATGCTGAGTGGGATGCCTAAATTGCTCAGGATGTTGTAAATAGAGCTGCTGCCTTTTGATCTTGTGAAGGGCCGCGGAGATGCCTTTGCTTTGACCAAAGGATGTTGGAAGCAAGTGGCAAGAAATCACCCACCTTCCATCCTGTTTTCCACTGCTGTTACTTGGCTTAGGGCTGGTGTTATTAAGGAGGTGTAAGGAAGCAGCTCAGACAAGGCTTCCCTTTAGGGTCTTGTTGCCGCTCGAGAATTAGAGAGCGTGTTTGTTTCTGGTCTGTTCAGATGTTTTATGGCAGCCCGTTGTTGCTCGCTGCCTGCTCAGGCTGGCTAGTGGCTCTCATTAGGTGTAACATCAGGCTGTTGCTTGGAAGGAAAAAAGAGATGAAAGCTCCTGCATAACTGGAGAGCCTGAATGAAAAGTTAATATTGGGAGATTGCCCATATGTTGTGCAGAGAAGAAACTAACTTGCACATAAAGACCTTGCATAGCTGAAGAAGGGAACTCTATATGTATACATATTTACACATATATATTAAAAAATTACAACAAAATATAATACATGCGTAAGATTCTTTTTTAAATAAATACTTTCAATTTCCCTTTTTAATTTTTTTTAATAAGGATTTAGATGGAGGCACTATTTCAAGGATGTAAATTGGCTGAAGCCTGAGAGAGAGAGGCATCTGTGGCTTTTGGTGAAGAAATTTAGTGGTGAACAAAGAGCACCCTGTCTCAGCGTGCCGCTGCCTGCCGTGCACTGGGGAGGCAGAAGTGCCTTTTTAATGTCACCCATACATACAGCCTTGCCCTGTGTAGAAACTGTGGCTTCCCCGCTCCCATGGACCACTCCTTGTTTCTGCAGCCTCCTGTCCCACTGGAGGGGGAGCACCGTCAATAAACATAAGGACCTTTGCTGGTTACCCTGCCTTGTGTCACAGCAGTTTGAAACTACAGCCTGTGCCTCCTCTGAGGAGCAAAGGCAGCCAATTTTGCTTGCACCAGCTTCAGCTGGGGACAAGTGGCTTCTCAAAATGCAGTGCTGAGATAGGTCAAAGATGCTTTTAATTCTCATAAATTAAAATTGCTGTATCTTGCCTTATATAGCACTATGTCAGCACTGGTAGTTGGACAAATACTTGTTTGGATGTTTTTTATATACAAGAGTTTTCCTGCATTATTTAGACAAGTGGATATGGGGGAATTAGTTTGTGAAAAACCATCTCTTCCTGTTGAGATAACATCATGTCTTCACAGCAAATATAGTAAACTGGTTTCTTAAACATTCCTGGTAATATACAGAAATAATCTTTTCAAGTATCAGAGAGGTTGTAAACTAGAAGACCTGATGCTAACCTGCACTAAATTCCAGTGAAGTTGGGGACAGAAAATATTTTCAAGCATTTACTAGAAAGATACATATTGGATGTGAATAATTACATTCTAATAATAATCATGGGTTTTGCAAGCTACTGTATTTTAACTTGTCTGGGGTCCATTATGGTGCGGTTCATAAACACGGTGAAACTATGTGGCTAATAACGTGAAATGTTTCCTACTTTGATCTAATCAGAAGCCTGTCTCGAGCTGCTGGTTTAGATCTTCATCAGAGGAGAGGAGGATGTCGGAAATAAGTCCTTTAGAGTGTTTCTCTCTTGGCAATTAGCCACAGGAGCTCCATTATTACTTTTAGCCTGGATCAAATGAGGTCAATGGCATGAGCTTCCTGCATGAGATCTTTCTTAGAAGCAGCAGCAGATGGTGATTGTGAGCGTCTCCATCCTGCAGGTCTGTGTCCTGACAGCAGCCACAGGATGCAGTCTAGAACCTTGGAGGGAGGGGTAGGAGAAGTAGACAAATGCCTGTGTGGCCTCTGAAGCAAACAGCAGTTTGACCATATTGCTCTGCCTTAAGATAAATATTAATACCTTTCAGAAAGTTGTGATGCGTCCACTTTAAGATTAACATTACAGTAGCAACCACCTGGAATTCAACTTAATTTTTACTGCGCCATTTTAAGGAAAACTGCTTCAATGTTGATTACAAAATGAATGCATTAAAAGCAGTGCCTCCACGCCTGTATGCAGATATACAAATATAAGGCTTTTTTCTTCTACCTTATGATGAATTTCCACTAGGTTTATGAATCAAAAGAAAATTATTTAGGTTTGTAATCTTAATGGTGAATTTGTGTGGAGAATATTCCCTTGAAGTGTCTGTGGGAGTTCCCATAGCACCAGACAGGGTCCTGATGAGGGATCCTAGTCAGATGAATGAGCCACTGTCATCTTTGTGAAATGTATTTATTCAGTTTTAGTAGTGGTGTAATCCACTGACTTGTAGCTCTCTAGAATAAACAGTAGAAATGAGAAAATTGTATATTTGATAATGAACTATTGATGGAGCAGCTTTAACCCTGCAACCTATCATGGAGTTTCTGCTATGCAATATAATTAACTTGCCTTGTCAAGTGAGGAAATGGTCTTATTTAAAAACAATACTCAAATATGCAAATACTTCATGTGATAGTAAACAATGAATTTCGTGAGTATGTCTACAAATAATTGGATTTGTTGAGGTTGGGGTGGGGGGTTGGGTATTTTTGTAGAAGATCGTGATAAAACTTGAGTGAGTCCATCCACTGAGTCCTTTCCCCCCAAATTTAAGTGCATTTAATGACAAGAGTGAGTTGAGTGTTTTTCCTTTAAAAGCCAGAGGTTTTCAGTTGTGTGGTTCTTTCTGAGCATACTACTCAGAGTTCTCTCCTCACCCCTGACACTGTCTTCTCTAAATGCAGCTGGAGACAGGCATTTGGAGTTGGACTCCAGCATATTCTCTAAGTTGGTACATTCCCATCCAGTTAGATTACGCAAATGGTTTTTACTGGCCTTTATCCCTTCTCTTCCCAAAGAGAGATGTGCCCTGCTGCAGTGGCTCAGGGGAGGATCCTGGAGTTTCTCGTAAGTGCAAGAGATGTGCCCTGGGATGCAGGAGAGGGTAGCAGAGAAAAAGCTAGGGTTTAGCTAAGAGAATTCCTCAGATGTGGCACCCACCCTTGCACCTTGGTACACCCTAACAAGGTTTTTCTGGGCTGAGTTGAGGAAAGAAGCAAAATCACTTAGTGGGAATACAGTTTCAACTATTTGCATGGTATTTGTGTGGATGTTTTTAGAATCTTCTGGATCCCAAAACTATTCACTTGCATTAGAAAATCAGATTTCATTTTGAAATCAGTATTACCAGATCTTGTGGTTACAGAGGGAGGTTTGGAAGATGTCAACTCTGTGGCTGAACAAAAAAGTGGAAAAAACACGACACACGCACACACACACACACACAAAACAGAGCCCAGAATATTTTCAGTTTTTCAGTCTTTGTGAAATCTAGAGATAACAGTATTAGTTTGTGAACCTTGTGCTTAGGAATTCCTTGTGTTAAGGAATCCTTTGAACAGGTGAACTGGTGTAGTGAAATAACATTGAAAAAAGGAAGGCGGAGAAATCCACCAGAGAAGAGAAATGTACAATAATATCTCAGTGAGGCAATAAAATGACTTCAGTCTTTCAGTACGCTGATGCTGGTGGCTAAAGATAATCTAACACTTGTTGCTGAGGAGTGTGGTTTTCTGATGAGCTGATTTTAAGAAATGAGGATATGAAATACTTAGAGGATATTGTCTTCTGTCTCTGAAAGGAAAGATACCATCTCACTCATACAGGCTGGTTGAAATTTTAATTAAACTTGAGCCAAAAAGCATTGCTGAATAGACGAAAGCAAATTCATTTAGAGGCTGAAGAGACTGAGGGTGAGGGATTTCTATGTGAGAAAGATAAGGGAACATTATTTAATATGTTTATGCCATGTCTGTAGTCGAAATATTTCCATGCCGAAATCTTTTAGTAAAAACTGGGTTTCAGTTGGAGTGTCCTTGTCAGGGATGTAGGATGCAAAGGAGTCGGAAGACAGGGAAGGAACACGATCGCTACAGGAAGGAAAATACTCATGAAAGGAAGAAGAATAATTGTCTCTTCTCCTGTCATGCCTTGTTTTCCTCCTGCTCCTTCAGCTGACTGAGTTGGCAGATGCGTAAAAGAAAAAGCTCTTTAATTTTTGTTTTGGTAATCCCTCCTCCCCACCCACAGCTTTCTGTCATACATGGCTCCAGCCTCTGATTGATACTGCATGGCAGGCTCTGGGAGGGGGGCACAGCAGCTGGCACTGGCCAGGCTCAGTGGAGCACTGGATGGAGCGTGCTGGCTGCGGGAGCCTCGGCACCTCCCAGATAGGCGTTAGAGGGATAACTGACAGCATGCCTGCTCCAGTACAAAGAACAACGTTTAGGCATGGTTGTGATGATGTGTTGAAATAAACTCTGTTATGATTATGCTGGTACATTCTTGGCAGGCTTACCGTAAACCATAGTGTGCTTTATGGTGTGTACGTGGCTTTTTTTTTCCTTTCCTACGGGTAAGCAGATTAGTTAATGCCTGTCTTTCATGAGCCTAGGCTTTCATCTGTAATGCTGGGGTTAAACTGCATTCAAGCTGTCTATAGCCTGTGAAGGTCACACTACCATTTTGATTTCCTCTCCCCACATTATGAGCCTTCTGCAGGAGCGGGTATGGAAGGGCAGCGTAGCCCTGATGCTGAGGCTGACCCCACTCCTCCTGCTCTGCTCGAGGGATGCTCTTCTATTCTAAGTGGTTTTTCAGAATGAACAGGGGTTTTTTTTCTCAAAACCACCCCCAGCCCCTTTGTTGTACTTACCTGTATGCCATTAAATACTCAGCTCTAAAGGCACCAACT
The DNA here is from genome assembly GCA_013398115.1 of Falcunculus frontatus. NCBI lineage: Eukaryota > Metazoa > Chordata > Aves > Passeriformes > Falcunculus > Falcunculus frontatus. The sequence goes on from VZRV01005432.1 coordinate 2,933,614, forward strand.
CAGAAGTATGACATGCATTTCTCTCCCCACTTTCAGACATTGTGGCTTGGCTTTAACAGGTAGCCAACTCCCAGCTGGCATGTCTGAGTGAAATGGATTGCCCTGAAATAGGCTTCTGCTCCAAGGTTTTGCACTCAGGAGGACACTGCTTTCCTTCAGCCTATCCGTATTTACATATGCCTAGCCTGGACTAGGCTTACCTTTCCTCTTCCCTTCCCTGTCACAGCATCACTGCTGTCTCACCCACTGGCTGCCTGAGCATCTGCCATCTGGTCCCAAAAACCAAATGAGAGCGGTGTGTTGTTTTAATTATTTTCTACTTGTGTGGTCAGGAGGTTATTTGGTCTGGTGAGCTCTACTTCAGACCCTTGCTCTCATTAATACCACCTTGCGTACATCCTGCACAAGTACAGGAATGGTTGAGTTATCCACTTGTGTGGCCGGCTCTTGATACAACACAGTGGCCAGTATTTACAATTATAAGAGGAAGCTGTTAGATGTGGATTATCCTGTATTTTTCTCCAGTGATGGTAATTACCTACATAAATTTCAGTTTAATCCCAGGACTGAAGTGTCGCTAAAAATATACACATAAAAGTTCTATTATCCAGGAGTAAATTTGGCTCGTTTAGATTTTGAAATTGTATTTATTAAAGAGCCTCTTTTCTGATTTGGAGGAATCCTGCACAAGTCTTTGTAAAACACAACAGGCTTATGAAAAGGTGTAAAACTTTATGGAAGAAGAGAGCAAAAGCTACAAGTAAGAAAAATAGTTTTGTCAGCTTCTCAGATGAGGGATCATTTTTCACTTGATCAGACAAAGCAAACACTTGCAGCTGAACAGTGAAGCTAGAAATGCCTCTGCAAGACGTTCTGCATTACTTTTAAGTTTTTATGCCTCCTTGATGGAGTCCTGTGGTAAAGGTAACCCATCAGACAGTCACAGGCAGGCAAATTCCTGCCTCCAAATCTAGACAGATAAGTGCAGCTTCAAAAATACTCTTGCCGTCTAATTACTGATACGCACTTCACTGCAGCAGCTTGGTATGGTGCAGAAACAGGGCTGGACAGGGTTAGTTTCATTCTGGTTCCCATTGCGTTTCTTGATTTCAGAAAAACAAACCCTAAGGGGATGTAGCTGGAGGAAAACAGTGGTAATTAGGGGCACTGTGCACTGAATTTGTCTGGGACTGTTGAAGCTGGCTCTACTTCCAGCTGCTGCTGCAGCAGAGACAGCTCCTTGCATTCATGCTGGGGATCATGAAAGGACTTGTTGCACCTTGAGAGCAAGAATAGCTGCTCACGTTGTCGCAGGATTAAGCTGACATGCCTCCAAGTCACTTCAGGGCTTCTGAGTCACTGTTTAGATGGTACGTTTAGCGAAGGCCTTTTCAAAAGAAATAAATCCTCTGGATATGTCTATGAGAGTTCAGTATTGTCAAATTACAATTTGAAATGGTGGAGATTTCTTTTATCTCTTGGGAAACTAAATAGCTCAGATTCCTGGGGCATCTTTAATGAAGATACCTTAAATTTTTATATTTCTCATTTTTTATTTAACAGAATGGCTTTTCTCAAGTATGCTGTTCATATGCCCCATATTCAGAAATGTGGAAGGCGAAAAAAAGAAGTGAAAAGAATGCTCTCCACGTCATCAGCATGTTGTAGAGCCCTTGGACATTTTGTGGTTTATGGTGGGACACGAAGGAAATTCAGACTTCTGCATCTGAGTTAGGCAGGCCAGGTTGTGCAGTGAGCTAATACACAGCTAGTCCTGTGAGAACTGTGTGAATGGTGTAATGCATAACTCTTGTGTTACAAGGAAACTCCAAAACATGTTGTCAGTAAATTAACGAGGAGGTTTATGTAGGCTTCAGCACGCATTTCAGAAAAAAGCCCCACCCATCCAAAAGTGTTTGTGGTTTCTGAGTTCTCTCACACTGCCTCTGCAGATCCCTGTGATGCAAACCAGGTTTTGGTGAATTAATCTTCCTTCTGTCCATGTGTGCACCACCTCGCTCAGAAACAGAGCACAGCTGGGGGAGAGGGGCTGTGCCTGAGGGGGAGGATGAGTAGAGAGGTGGGAGCTCATGGGGTCATGAATAATTGTTATTTCCCACAGAATAATTCAGGTGTGGTTTTGGATGAAAAGGGTTTTTCATGGCATTTCTTGAGTTGGTATAAGTCATGTATGTGTCGTTATATTAAGGGTCCTCATCTGTGTTTTTGTTTGTTGGTTCTGTCTTTTTGTTTGGCGTTTGTTTTAGGGCATTTTTTTGGTGGGTTTTTTGTTTGTTTGCTTGTTTTAAATACTGTAACTTGAATGCATGCTTCCTCTTGTGCAGTTTTTCACTGAATTCAGCAGAAGCTACCTCCTGCCATTTCCCTTTGAAACTGATATAATTGACGAATCTTTCTCCAATTTTCTCCCACCAGCTTAATTTTTCACTTTTCCTTTTTCCTGGAAAAGAAAAAGAGGCTGCAAAATATGTAAGTTATTTGGAAAAAGCATAGGCTAATTTTAAAAGTCCTGAGATGTCTCATTTTGAGAGAACTATTAAAACTTGTTCATGGCCTTGTGTATAGGCCCCAGACCTCTGATTTCAATAGCTGGTGCAAGTGTATACTGACTGAAAGGAGAAGGACTTGGAGAGAAGTATTTTGAGTATTTCAGAAATGTCCCTCTGTTATGGTGCTAGATAAATGTTAGATGGGAAAATTTTGTGTCCTCAGTAAATTCCTATTTAAAAATAAAAATATTTGATAGATCTGACAATAAAAATCCTGCATGTTGTTTTGTCAGAACATGGCAAATGTTTCCACTTTTCAGGTATTTAAAAAGAAAAATATGGAAACAGCAAGGATTATCTCATCTTATTATACCAGAAGATATTTACTATTTCTTGGAGTACTGCTAGTTTGTTCTCATTTATCTTTCCAGACAGACTAAAATTACTGTTTTGCCTTTTCAACAGTTTGCTACTGGCCGAGCAGTGTAGTATCACAACAGCTGATCTGCAGGCTTAGCCTCCAATGAAAATTGTTACATTTCAAAAGCAAACATTTTGCTATCCTTACACCTTAATTTTGAGGTCAAATTTCAGCTCTGAAAATATTGTAGCAACTGTAGTTAAAGTTAAATAGTGAAAATTTGGGCATTCAGAAAAAGTAGTAAGGATTATTAATTTTTTTAAAAACTGGGAAATATTTATTCATTGCTACCCTGAAGCTGAGTGTGTCATTGCTAGATGCACTGCGGTCTGAAATTGTGAACAATGTGCTTGACATGGAACATAGCCCTGAAAATACAAGTTTTATAAGGGGAATATTGGCACAACACAAACTTTATTAATACTTGTGGTCAGTCTGCTCTAGTGTTTAAAATCCCTGGTTTCCATGTTACTTTGTAAATACAGCTTTACTTAGTTTGCTTGAAGAGTGACCCTTCGTGACTTTTGGATTTGTGCACACTTCTACTTTCACTGAGGCTTTTTTCTCCCGTGGAAAACTTGGGGACATTGTCTAAGATTTGAGATGAGAAGTGCTGGTTTTGCCTTGTCTAAAGGGAATTTGGATATATAGTAAGACAGCCCTAAAAGAGCTTTTTTTTTTTTGAGCCTCTTCAGTAAGTAGAGCAAGCATTTGCGAGTCAGTCTTGGCAGGAAACAAGACATTGAAATGCCTGACACTTGAATTAATCTCGGTTGAGAAAATATTATATGATTTGAAAGGTAAAACATGTCATTAAGATGCTGTGTTCTGGTTATAAATACCCTCTGGGGCACAGGTAGGCAGATGGTTTGGCTGTGGTGGTCTCCACTGGAAGACTCCTGCACTGCTCCTGGCAGCTCCTGCATCGCAAGGTGTGGAGGTGTGGGTAGGCCAACTCAGTCAAGATCAAGAAGTCAATAAGGGTTCATGCCCAGGGCAGCTAAGGTGGCATCTTTCATTCTTTGTTGGATATGAGTGAATTAACATGCCTGTATTTCTCCGTGTTACAGGTACGCAAGTGAATTGAATTCTTGGTGATACTAATCCCAGTTGATGGCAAAATGTTGGGGATACTGTTGCCTTTGCTCCCCCTCAAATAGGGTGCTTTCTGTTCTGCTGGAGGATGCTTTCCGTGTAAGGTCAAGCCCACATCTTATCTCTAAGTCCTCCTTCCCTTCAGGGTATCATCAGGCATTCAACTTACAAATCCTCTAAATCTTCTGAGGTGTTTTCCTATGTGCGTTTTAAAAAGTGTACGTAATCTCAGTGAAGAACGGCTTCCACTAAGCTGGCACACCTTGTATTTGATTAAACCTTTGCTTTGTGCTTGAAGGACAGCTTGGCTCGCTTCACAAACCCACTGGGTTTCCCTGTTGGAGACACAACAGTCAACTAAAGCGATTTTTTTTCCCCCTTCTGATTTATGGTATGGTGGAAAAGGAATTGCAATGTATGTACCAGAGAGGGCAGGTCATGCCCTCTGTTTCCAGTTGATCGCAGAAAGTAATTTTGGCAGAGCATTTGGTAACATCTGCCATTTGACATGTCGTCAGTGTTTCCTATTTTTCACTTTTCTTTATTTTGTCTTCTTCCTTAGCCAAGCAGTTTATGCCTAGTAATCCTTGCTTTATAAAACCCAGGTCACTTTCAGTATGGCTTCACATCCTTGAAGCAATCCCTGGATCAGTTCGTATCTTAGTATTTACCTGCAGGTACATTTCTTCTGACTGCAAAATGATTTGGCTTCTTTCTTCTGTCCCTCTCTCATGTACTCTGCAGGGGGCTGCATCTGCCCAGCATGGGTTTTTTCCCCCATCCTTCTTGTGACTTGGGGATTTAGCATCTGTCTCTAGTTGCACTGCCACTTCCTATTCAGGCTGCAGTTTTTGTGTTAGAGGTCTGGGCTTTTATGGGCTAATAAGTGGTGGTGTTAACTGCTCTGATCAGGAGGTGGCCAGGGGATGGTGCTCCCCTTGCTGACTGGCTTAAATTCGGGGCTGAAACTCTAGAGCTTCATTCCTTTGAGTGCAGGAAGTCCATGCTGAACAGTAAAGGCTTTGTGGTTGGTGTCCAGTTCGTACTGCTCAGTCTCACTTAAGTGTTTTGTTTTTTTTTTTTTTAATGTGGACTGCAATGCCACTCCATTTTGTTGTCCTTTTCCAAGGAACCATCACGCAAAGTTTGTGTTGTAGGGCCGGTCGTTTGGCCCACCCCTTCTTCCAGTTAGGCAGTGAAAGACCTCCTGCATCTTGTCTTACGCTATTGCAAAAATAAATCAATAGTGTTTGGTCCCTGCACTGTCTGGTGAAGCACAGGCTTAGAGGGAATGAAATCCAGGACAATCTACAGTTTTTTGTATGTTCTGTGTTTTAATATAGAGGAAGGTAATGGAAATATCATAAAACCAACATGTCTGCTTCTGTGCATTGACTTCATAATTGATTTTTGCTGTGATATCCTTTAAAATTCATATTAGAAATTATTTTTGGCCCCATCCATAAAATTACCTTTTGGAAACTAAAGTTTGACACACAGTTAGAAGGAATTTATTCACCACTGACTAATTTTAAAATTGTGAGTAACATTTTTGATTCTCATGGCAAAGAACTCTGCTTGTTTTGTGTGTCCAGAGTTGGAGAAGTTTGTATAAAATCTGGATAGATAATTCATATTTTAATTCCTGCTCTGCTGTTGATGAAAATGTTGATAGCAGGCTGCTGGTTGTTATTTCTCCCCGTAATCTGAAAGAGAGCCTGTTGAGCACATAACTGTTCATATATACTGGCATTTGTAGAGAGATATTTTCAGACATAAGTGCACATGCTTCTTCTTTGTCAGCTTTTTCTCAACAGTTACGGGATTCTGCAACCCATATCCAGCCTCCCAAATGTCTTCCTTTCAACAGGATGTCCCTGCAGGATGGGTCAGCTGGAGGAACACTGCCTTGCCTCGCATACTCCAGCTCTGAATTTTCCTATATGCTGCTTTCCTTGCACAATTGCAGGTTATGAAAGCCAGCCAAGGCCTTGAGAAAAACACTGTTGCCTCTTGGGCAGTTTGGTACTGGGGATTTGACTTAGAAAACATCTGCCTGCTGCTGGAGATAAAATAAGCAGAGGCAGCATGGAGGCGGTATATGAGTTGTTAGGAGTTTCATTTTGGTTGGCGCATGGATGGGGAACCAAGGGGAAGAGATTGCAAGGATTGTGTTTTAGGATTTGGGATGCAATGTCCCGACTGATACATGCTAGCCTGAGATCTGCTTCTCCCTGCCTCACTGGCAGTTTGTCCCTCTTTCCTGTGTTACAGTCAGCATTTGGCTATGGATAAATGTAGGAATATTTCAGTGGAGAGCAGGAGTGCCCCTGTCACCAAGAGCCTGCTTTTAGATCGGCTGAAGTGAAGCATGAAACCATACCCATAAGTTTTAGCATCACTGGAAGCTTTCCTTCCAAAGGTGTTTATGTAAATAAATGAATTAATAGGGGAAAAAAAAACCCAACCCAGCTACAAGCAACAGTTGTAAACAAGTGGAGTTTAAGCATGTTGATTCTTGGAAGGCTTGGAAGGCTGTTTGGTATTTTGTTCTATTCACCAGTGGGGGTGGCCAGTTTGAACTGATAGAGAGGACTTGGTAAGAGCTAAGGACACTCATTAAAAAAAGGGCAAACAATGCATAAATATGCTGCATCCTGATGCCTCTTGAATTTGTCCATGAATATTTGGGAATTGGTATGTGCCCAGTGACAGGACCTAATTGGGCTAATGTTAATGTGACCCAAGGAATAAAGCTTGTGTGTTGGGGAAGTGCCTCAAAGATGGATTATTTGTATTCACACTGCAGCCAGGTGAATGTTTTTCTACTGATACACTTCAGTAATGTGAGGTTCGTGTTATCTAGAGGTCCAGACTGTAAAGAATACAGGAGTTATAGGGGGGTTTATGTCTGGTCTGCAAGATGTTGTAGATGTCTTGTTTTTACATTTCACTGATAGCATTGCTGGGAAAGGAATGGCTTTTTGGTATGTGTTATTTTTGTGGGGTTTGTTTCC
>VZRV01005432.1:2940694-2951355 GCA_013398115.1 Falcunculus frontatus
CGTTTTTTTTCCTGATCTTGCAAGTGGTGTTTCATCCAACCCTTTAAATTATGGCATTTGGGAGTTAAACTTTATGCCTTGTTTTTCGTTCGTCCCTCCAATATTGAGCAGATGTTTCTAAGAGTTAATGTCGCTTCTCAGTTATCTCTGACAGAAGTAGAATCTGCTCTACATCAGAGAGTTTAGACTAATGCACATTGATCTTGGCAGGGAGAACACAGGCTCCTTGAGCTCACTAGGCAGTACAGGCCTGCAAACTGTTGTATTAACAAGCCAATTAATTAATAAGCAGGAAATTGATGTAAACCCCGAGGCAGTATGTACTGATACTATATTCTTAGGTTTTGAAAAATAGATGTTGCTTTAATACATAACATGAAGCACTCTCCATGCCGTTAAGGTCCAAGTGGGGAAAAGCTTTTAATATTTCTTTTCAAACCAAACTCCCTCTGACAGTTGTCACTGCCAAAAATTGCTCTCCCTGTGCTTTTCCTCCTCTCCCAGCTTTGCATGTTTTTCCAAGGAAGCAAGTGGAAGAGATAAGATCGTTTACCTGCTAAGTGGAGTGGTGTAATGGGCTGTTTCTCTGCAGCTTAACTACTTGCTGCCATTTAATAGACTTGTATAGGTTTAATTTTGGTGCTTTATAGGTGCAGCACAGGCAGCTGCACAGAGGTGTCCAGGTGTGCTGGGGGTGAGTGGGTTTAGATCAGTTGCCCTTTGGGAAGCAGAGTCCATCCCATGCCGCAGCTGGGACAGACAGAGGGGTTTCTTTTCTGGCTTGAGACATAGCAATACTTGCGTAGGAGAGAGAGCAAAATACCAGATTTGGGGTTGAGTTCATTTATGTTTCTCATCAGTGACTTTGTACACCCCAGGAATAAGTTGGATTGATTTAATCTGCTTTTCATTCAGTAGCTCAAAGACTCCTCTGTGCTACTCATTTCTCGATGGGCACTGTGCATCTGTAAGAAGTAAAACTCAAGTTGTGCTGCACCTTGAATTAAGACTATTTCTCTGTAAGTGGCTCATATGCCTCAAGAAAATTTGATCCTCATCATTAAGGAAGCAAATGTAAATCTCATGCACTTGAGAAATAAATCACCCCAGTTTATAAATGAAGTTCATTTCTACAGTCTTGGTAATTTGGTTTGAAAGAGTTATTTGAAGTTGTGACATTAGCCTTTAGACTGCAGAGGTTTTTATATACCTGTCCAAAGGAAATAAACTTCTCTTTGCAGTTGGCTGACTTTTTCAGTGTTTTAACCTGCTACCCCAGAATTTTCTATGCTCAATTTAGTCAATTACTTTTCTAAGGAATGAGGTATAATTTTTCTCTGAGAAAGAGTGATGTTCAGATGATTACTTTCATGTTTTTTCTCACTGAAACTGAACCACAGTGACAGGGCAGAAGGAGAGGAGTAAGAGCACCAGCATGTTGCAGTTGTGGCTCTTCCATCACCTTGCCATCAACCGGTGTTTGCAAGATGGGTTTGGGTTTTTTTTTCCTGGAAGGCTTAATGTGGAAACCCATGCCCTTGGCACATGCATCTTTCCAGGCTGACTAGGCCTTCAAAGCACTGCGGAAATGCCACATTCAAAAAGAGTATTTTTTTCTCCCTATCAGGATATCACTTGCTGTGCTTCCTCTCTTTCTCCGTGGTGGTAGTGGTAAATTGCAAACTCTAAATCAAAGGCAGGTTTTGATGCAAGGAAGTGGTGTGTGAGGGGCTTTGGTGTCTCCCTGAGGCTAGGTGGGTGGGTGACATCCGTCCGTCCATCCGTCCATGTCCATCCAGCCCCTAGTCTGCTGCTTCCCGCTTGTGCCTGCAAATTACTTCTTGGGCTGCTCTATGGAACAGAGCATTGCATTGGCCTGGCTTAAAAAGAAGCACTGCAAAAAAAAAAAACCCTCAGAGCAAGAAGTGTTGGGGTGAGGAGGAGGAGGAAAAACCCCCTGCCCTGCAGGTGTGCAGAGAGCTTGCTCCTCTGGCATTACAATCTGAAGGTGGGCTGGGGTTTCCCAGTCTCCCTTTCCAGGCTGTGCCTAAAGCAGCAAGATAGAGAAGAGTCATCTTAAATAATTGGGGTTTGAGACAAAGTCAGCAGTACACGTTGGACCACAGCAGAATCACCTTAAATACAAGGTGGCTTTAAGAATTCATTTTAGGGCCAGCCTAGATGAAAAAGGAGCAGAATTTCTTATTCTGCTGAAATGATGGGGGAACCACCTTACAGTTAACACCAGTGATAAATGTCAGACTGGTTTGTATTAAAAATGCTTTAATCTGATTTGGCCCCATTAATTTTTAAACTAGCAGAGCAGGTCATTAAATCACAAGTCCCTTTTTTGTTATAAATGCTTGCACCTTCGTGTTCCCTCTGCTTCCACAGATTCTGCTTCTAATTAAAGTGGCAGTGTGGTTCATGGCTTGTCAAGCAGATTAATATGCTTTTCAATTCTGGGTTTTTCTCTCTTTCCCCTTCCCCCTATATTGCTTGTCTTCCTGGTGGTTTTTTGGGAGGGGTGTTGCTAATGCACCTGTATACAGAGCCTACAAAAAGGTTTTGGCTCTTACTGTGCAGGCTTGGGTGAAGCATCGAAGAGCTGGGGGTGGGGAGGCGAGGAGCTCGAGAGAAATCTGCTTGTCACAGAGTGACACATTCAGTCTCGTTTTCCCTTGCATTTGAGTGACGTGTGTTCTTTTTCTGACGGCGTGGATGCGCCGCATTTGGAGGTTTCGAAACCCACGGTCCCTCCTGGTTGCGTCCTCCCCTGGATGGTCCCATCGGTGCTTGCCTTCTCCTGGCTAAACTCGAAAGTGGCAGGTCACATCCCACTAGTGGTGCGGAATTTGCTGTACTAGGGACTGAGCTGAACTGGCACCTTGCCAGCAGCCTGAGGGTTGCACTTAATTTGCATATAAATTTACATAGGAGTTTAATTGGAGATAAATGCACATGTTTTTTATTTATAGAGCTCTGCAAGTGTATACACAGATTTACTTAAAAAAATTACCCGGAAAAACAACACACCAAGCTCACCTGCTTTAAAGCTGATTGGGATTAAGGTTATAAATGGGGCTCGGACCCCATCACATCAACAAGCCCCTGACAGCTTGTAGCCTCTTTGGCCAGGAGCTCGTCATCTGTGAGGGTCCTGCAAGCCTGCAGCCCCATCTCTGCAGTGCGCCTTCCTCCATCCCTGCTTCCACCAAAAAGGCGTGGAGGGACCGTCTGCCATGAAGCATGCTTGTTTCTGAGTGGCTTTGGAGTGTGCCCCACTCTCCTTATCTGCAGGCAGCCTGTGCTGTTTCTGGATTCTGTGGACACGCAGTTACAAGCTGTAGCCCAGAGACCAAATAAGTGTCTTCCTTCCTCTCTTATGTGATATACAGCCCCGGTAGGCTCCGTGGGCAGCTTGCTGGAAGATAAAATTAAATTTTGAGTAATGCACGTTGGAAGGAATAATCTGAACGAGACACGCATGTTACTGGGTTATAAATTAACTGTAACTACTGAGGAAAAAAGACACGGGCATCACCCAGCCTGGCTCTCGCAAACCTTTTCATGATCTGTTACAGCATGGTGATAGTCAGGCAGAAATAAAATAAAATGGTACAGAACAGAATGAAATATAATTATGAAACTTCTCTGTTCTTCTTACAGAATTTGGTGGTCTGATATCAGCTCTAAAACGGTTTAATTTTGCTCATCTCAGAATACTGACGGAATAAAAAGCTGGCCGGAAATGAATCATGCAATGAATAGAGGGATAATTTTTTTTTTTTTTAAAGTAGTTGGGGAGGTGGAATTGAAGAGATTGAGATGAAAAGGTAAAATGCTTGCAAAGTGTAGGCAGGTGGATTTAATGAAGCAATGCGTAAGCCACTTACATATGGGTAGAAATTAAATGGCAGAAGTGTGCAACACAATAAGCAGTACAGAAGTAAATGGAGCACTGCTGTCTTTAACCTTGCTGTGCAGTAGGTCGTCCTGCTTCTTTCGTGGCTCCAGCAAGACTTCTGGCATGATCCTTTAATCAGGGCAGGGGCAAATGCAACGCAAAGAGGCATTTAAGTCAAATGAAAAGGCTGTGTTTGAAATGGTTAAAGGGAATTCTGTTTTCACAGTGAATAATTAAACTGGGAACTGATTGCCTTCTGTGCAGGAACATGCGTGTCTCTTTATAAATCAGCCTTCGTCCCCTGAAATGCATCGTTCATTAAAATAGACAAACAAAAGCTCATAAGGCATGTTAAGCCATTTTTTCTGAATCAGGTTCCCTGTTCCGTTGGGGGTTTGAGGGTTTTTTTAAGCTCTGTTCTTGGATTTTGTGCTGTCTAAAATGGCTGTGATAACTCCGTGATCTTGTGCACTGAGCTGTTAATGGGCAGCAGAAGCTCTCACAGAGAAATTTAGTATGGCTGAGAGTGTGCAGAGGAAAAGGAGGAAAATGAAAACATTGAGTCTGAAAATGCAGGTCTACTTAATGCTTAAATACATAGATTAGAATCTAAATAATATAAAGGCTTTGACAGTGAAATATGCTTTTAAGTATTTTTTTATGTTTATGGATTTATCAAGTAAATTACCTTAATCTTCATCAGATCACTCTGAAAAATGTTCACTCTCAGACAATCCATATATGCGTCTGTGATAAGTACATGCAAATCAGTAATAGTATCAACTCTTAGGTTAAACAGAATTTAATTTGCCGGATCAGAGGTAAAAAGAGAGAACAAAGCTGCAGCACAAAAAACGATTTAGGCTGAACTTGCAGTTCCTTTCAGGTTTCTGATGCAGGGCTGATGTGTCTGTGTGGGTTAGAGCAATGTAATATGTCAGACAGCCCAATATAGGGTAGAAACTGCAGAAATCTAATGAGCAAAAACTGAACAAAGCCTTGCCTTCAGGAGAATTTTTAAAAGTACAATAAAAGTTCCAGCAGCAGCTTTATAAAATACTTCTCTCTGTCATCATGGCCAGTTTGACTCATGTTTGGCTACAGATACCTCCCTTCCTTGCACTCTTAATTTTCTTCTAAAATCTATGAAGTACTATCCCCAACCAGTTTTTCTGTCGACTTCTGGGGAGGGGAGGAGGAAAATTTGTTCTTTCTAAAGGCACCACTCTGTGTAACCTAATTTAGGAGCACACACATTGGCTCTCCGTTGTGTAGCTGACTGGAGTGCCGAGGAGCTACGCTGAGTGACCGCAGTGAGGAGGGACCCGAGTGTCACGGGGCTTGGGCCTGGGGCTGCTCTGGCTCTCCTAAAGCTCACGGGGGGACTGTGCTGCCCACTCACTCCTTACATGTCTCCAGATCTTAGCCTGGAAAAGCAGGCTTCCTGAGCAGTGCCCATGTACTCTGTGTGTGTGTGCCATCCCATCTCAGCACAGGTGAGGGATGGCAGGACCCTTGGGAAAGACGATGAGTAGGCTGTCCCTTCTTTTTGCCTGGGGGACTTCTGCTGTACTCCTTCTTTGGGAGAAGGAGAGCCAAACAATTCTTTTTGGCGAGCCATCTCTCTCTGTGTCTCGATAGATGTCTTCTGTAGGCAGTCTGGGATGGCTGCCTGCCATTCGCCTGTTTGAACTGCGATAGAACTGATTTCTTTCTTCTTTCTTTAAGATCCTAGATCATCTGAATGCATCATCCAAGATGCTTTATGGTTTTGATTTTCAAAGGTGTTTCTTCTTTGGCTTGTGCAGTGCTGTGGTTTGCTGGCACTGTGAGATGCCCCCGTGCTGTCAGGGCTGGTTTTGTTCTGCTCTATGAAATATTGACATTCCCGGTGCTGGCTTTTGCTGGTGTTAGCACGCATAGAAAAAATGCCTGATTAAAGGTTTGCCACATGTTGCTCATCTGCGTGAGTTTTCTTTGTTCTGTGACTTTGGGCAATCCTGTGTATCTGGCAGTATTTCTGGTGTGTGAGAACAGGGTCTGTCTGTCTTTCTTGATTCTCTTGGAAATGTGTGTGGTTTCTTTAATGTAGTAATTTTATTGAACAATTTTAAATGCAGTTCATACGTGTATATTATATGTGTATACTTGTTGAAAAGAAAAAAAAAAGTAGTAATTCTTTCCAGAAGGGGAAAGAAATAGGAAGAAACACATTCAAACCGAAATACTATTTTCCCAAGGGATTTTCATAGCTGTTGAAGTAATTCTTTCTTTGTGTTTTCCCTCTGTGTAACATACATTGCCTTCTTTAACTCCAAAATGTAAATTGCTGCCATTATGTTCTGTATTCCATAAGATTCTTGAAACATTTTTCTCAACTTAAATGCTAAGAGCCCCATAGCCTCTGAAGCCTACCAGAAATTGTGACTGTTTTCCCCTACTTCTTTAGGCATTATTTTCAGAAGCAGTCTTTTTTTGGCTTTATTTAATCTAAGTACCTTTTATCAACATTACCCATGTAGTGAATTTTCCCTCACAGAAGCTTACTGAGAATGGATAAATTTGATAATAATTTTTAAAATTACCCATAGCTGCTCCCTGTTACTTGGTGACTTAAAAAATTGCCTGATAAAGTTCTGCAGTCTTTTAACCTGTTCAGGCAGAAATTTTGGTCTTGAAAATTTGTAAAATTCTACAAAGAGCTATTCTTCAATCAGTATTTTGGAAGAAAGATGTGAAGGACCATTCCAGTCTATTTTATGTCTACTGGAAAAAAAAATCCCAAGCCTGTGTATTAAAAAATAAATATTTCTAAGCTTTTCCAGACCTGAGCATCATGTTGCAGCTCTGAGGAAAGTACAGCTGGAGTGATAAGAGAAGCAGCTGTGCTGAAAGGAAAATGGAGTGGAAAGGTTTAGCTTCATTAATCAGGGTGAAAGGGTTTTTTTGGACTTGAAAGATACAGTTGACCACTTTCAGGTTGAGTGAAAAGTAGTCATCTACAGAGTATATCTCTCTGGGAATGGAAAAATAATCTCAAGTATATGTGTCACAGACAAATGCAATGATGTGAATATTTGAAACAAGTTTTTGCAGAAAACAAAAAAAATAGAAGTGTAAAAAGTGTGTGTGATCCTAAGGGGTCCCTTTTCAACTGGATATATTCTACAGTTCTGTCATCCCCAAGGTTTTTCTAGTAATAAATTGATTATATTTGTCCTGCTTGTTTCATGGGCTGCTAAGTAAAGCTAACCCTGTCAGAGAGGGTACGTACTGTGGTGCCCCAAATGAGTAACCTTTCTGGTTGGCTGGATCTGGCTGGGGGGCCATAAGCTGTGAATAATTAGATTGTAATTAAAATCTATTTATCACCTTTTCTCTTTCCAACTAATTTAGGCAGTGATGTTAGGTAGATTATTTTATTCTTTCTGGTGTCAGTTGCAAATACTGCAGGCTTTTTTAAATGCTCCCTCCATGCAGTGCTAAGAATTCTTTTGACAAAAAAAAAATCTTTTTCTGTATTTTCTGTTTCACAGATCAGTTAAGAAAGTATTTGTAAAAATCAAGACTAGCCAGTCTTTTCAGAGGAAATACGTTCTATACTGGGATTTTCCCCAGTACATGTTGTGGTCTGGCTTGGGGAACAGTTACACATCAGTGTGAGAGTCCCAGCCTCCTGGCTGTAACATGGAGTAGTGCCACTGCTTCCCACCCTGCCTGTTGGGATCTCTGATGCACGTCCTGCAGAATTACTGACCCCCCAACTTGCTGACACAAACATGGTGAGTGGGACTTCCTGGGGACCTTCTTGTGGCATTATGCCATTGCACAAAACTCCTCATGGAAGGTAAAGACATTTAAGGATTGATTTGTACTCTTTTTAATAAAGCAGTGTCTGGACGCACTGAAGCCTGAGGGGAAATTCAGAATATTTCTGGAAGAACCAGACTGATTCCAGGTGTCTTCCCTTTTAACCCAGATCTCTACCTGACCATGCTTTTCTGGTTAATTCCTCATAATAAGCTATCTAATTTGGTGGATTTGTGAAGAAAGACCTTGAAATGAGATGTATCCTTTTTCGAAATGCTTGTCTGTTTCCAGCAAGTAGTCTAATGTAAAGGCTAGACTTAAACTAAAACGTAAGAAGAGTAAAGTTGTCATAGAAATAAAGTGGGATTCTGGCACCAACTGACTTTAGAAGTGTAGTTTTCGACCAAGTTTATAGGTCTTGGTTTGTCAGACCTAAGAGTATCTCCTGTGGAACAGCTGAATGAAAGGAAGGATAATGGGAAATAAAGCCTGAGAAGAAAATGCCAGCATTCCCTCCCCCCCCCCCCCCCCGAATGCAGACAGCAGTTCTGGATCGGCTAAACAAAGGGGGAAAAATATGCAAGGGACTCAAAAAAGCAGTTTTCAACTTCCAGCTCTGGTTTTAATCTTGTGCATCCTTCTGTGTTTCCTTGCCAACACCTAGAGGCCTCACAAGTGCTAAAGGTTTCCAGTGGCAGTAATAATATGTAATGAAGTTCGCTTGATGAAGTCACACTTGCCAAGGCAAAAAAAGCTTTAACAGCTTCCCCTGAGCTGAACTCCTCCCTGCCTCTCTTGCTTCCCATGCAGACCCAGGGAAACGCTGCTCTGGGATGTGAGCACTATACAGCCATATGATAGGCATCCTCAGGGATCAGTAAGGTGCAGTGTGTAGCAATCAGTGTGCTGTCCTGGATAGGTGTGCAGATTCTTTGGAGCTGCCTGGCTGAGGAGAGAGCTGGCCTAGGCTGCCTTCTGCAACAAGTTTTTCTGAATGCAGCATTTGTAACAGGCTGTTCCCTGCCAGTTTGGTTACTGGGCAGATAAAATGCATTTGATATCCTCTTAATTCATTGCTGCCTTTTTTTTTTTAGAGTCAGCTTTATTGCTTTCAATTAGCAAGTGTATAGTAAGTAGAGTATAATTTTTTAACTTTCCCTGCTTCTCTTCAGCCTGCCTTCCTGCTGAACTACTTAAAGATAACCACTGTACCTGCTTGCCCTGACTTTGTGGCAATATATATGCTTCTCTTTGAGATCCCCAACAGATGAAAATCTCTTTGACATCTGCCTTTGACTTCCCAAGAATCTGTAATTTTATACTGTGCATCTTTTTGGATGTATAGGCCTTCGATTTTAGAAAAGTGAAAAACAAGTCCTCCCACTCCTACCCCTTAAGGTGGTTAATGTGTATGTGGTACTTGGTGTGTCTGTGAGGTTTTAAATTTTACACCATGTGTAAGAATTTGCAGGTGAATTAAAGTGTAACAACAGAGAATTCGTTGCACTCTATGGACTTCTGTTTTTATCTGTCTGTCTGTTCTAGCAGTGACACTCATCATTCAGCAGTAGGGTAGTACAGGACTGTCATAATCACACTGCAAAATCCCTAAATTGATTCTCAACTTCCCAGGCTCCTCCTTTGTTCTTAACCACGTGGTTTCCACAGTAAGGAATCCCTTTGCATTGCTATTCACAGGAGCAGGAACATTAATCAGATTTGCAGATATGTGTCTACCTCCATCATTTTTCTTGCCACTCCTGTGGCTCCAGCTCCTCTCTTGCATACCTTGGTGCATCTTGAGCATCTCTGTAGCCCATCTGGTTTTCACATGCTTGTGAGAAGCAACTTTCATGTTGCAGCCATTGTGCCAGGGCTGGAGAGTTCCCAGTCTGCATGGAACCACAGTTCCAAGCAAGCCCTAGATATGATCATAAAAAACGTTTTCCCAAACACAAGGTGGATTACAGGGCCTGATTTACAGTTCTTTTTACATGAGGGGTTGGGCTGTTGTGCCTGCATTTCCAGACCTGATTGCATTTGTGATTACGTGTGTCTGTGTAGTAACAGGAAGGTGTGATTTCAACTCAGGTGGGTGTTGCCCACTCTGGCTTCAGCCTACCAGCAGAGGTGTAAATATGTGAAAGAAAATAAAACGCATGAGGATGCAGCAGTGTGGGTTTGAGCCTAGGTGAGCAACTGGAATGAGCCTTCTGGGTACGCCCAAAACATGTGATGATGGTTTGGTAGCTGAGGCTGAAGCCCGTGCTGTCACATCCTTAATGCCACTTCTACTTAAATTAGTTAAAAACCTTTACAAAAACAGACAGACATAGTGAGGATCTGTTTCAAAGGTTCTTTTAATTAGGAGCATGAGAAACTATGCTGGTGGTTGGTTACAGTAAGAGAAGTTTTCCATACATCTGGGTCTGAAGGGAGCTCATTCTGTGTCTAAAAGAGAAATCGACTCGGCTCACAGCCCCTGCGTGGATGCAGGACTCAGTGCTCTGGTTAGATTGAAATGATGGTCTGCATTTTCTTACAAGTCAGGTACTTTCCAACATGGAAGGAAAAAAGAGGTTTGTCATGAACTTCTCTGAGTTGTGCCAGGAGTAGCAGCAGGAAATTAATTTTAGTAGTTTCTTATTAAAAAAACCCCAAACAACTAAACAAACAACAACCGACCCAGAGTTGCTATTTGGGATCAGCTGAAGCAAAGGGTTGGGAACTGAGGACAGAAGGAAAGGAGATCTTGAAGCAGGTTATACTTCTTGTCTCTGGCCTTGATAGATGCCCCCATTTCCCCAGAGTTTTTACTTCTCTCTCCAAACACAGTACCCAGTTGATTCCTCATCTTGCTATCCAGCTGTTAATATTGCTCAAGGCTGTTAATGCCTAAGCTGTGCTGTTTACCTGTAATGCTGAATTGGGGGGGGGGGGGGGG
>VZRV01005432.1:2951396-2972089 GCA_013398115.1 Falcunculus frontatus
GGGGGGGGAGAAGGCATTCTTTAGAGTATTTGAATA
Source organism: Falcunculus frontatus (assembly GCA_013398115.1). Lineage (NCBI taxonomy): Eukaryota > Metazoa > Chordata > Aves > Passeriformes > Falcunculus > Falcunculus frontatus. The sequence goes on from VZRV01005432.1 coordinate 2,951,433, forward strand.
ATTTATTCTTGGCAAAAGAATTGGGAAGAGACTTCTGATTTACAGAAATAAAACCTTACATTTCAGCTAGGCATGGTGGTTCTTGATTTAAATTCTCATGCAATAATTTTAAAAATATTTTTTGTATACTTAAGGTGTACCTTTGAAAACAGTAAGTTTTTACAGCATGGAAAAGACTTATTTTTAGGTAGCTGGCTGTTTCCTTGCTTGAGTTTTTAGTCAATCATTCCTGGTGAATTTGCAGTGTTTGTTGTTGAATGTCAAATTGCTAGTATGACTGCTTGAGATGTGCCTCCCTACGTTTCCAATGTTGTGGAAATGAAATCTGTTTTGACCTGTCAAAACTGAAAGATGAATCCTGGTTTTGTTACAAAGGCCTTCAGAATTTCCACAGTGCCTATGGGAAGTGAAAATTTATTGAATTGTGGTAGGTGCTGGAAAGCAGGTCATGAGCTCTGCACACCAATTCTGATGTCACTTGTCACTCTTCTAATCAGTGCACTGAAAGCTACCTCATGTATCCTCCCGTTTTTTGGAGACCACAATTTGATGAAAACCATTTTTTTTATATTTCCTTCCAGAAGGTTGTTTTCATGTGTGCCACACACACATTGTTCAGTTCTGTGTTAGTTGACTTCCTTAGGTGATCCTGTCCAGAAACTGCCTTGTCACAACAGCTCTGAAACCATAAACAAAAGTATATGAAAAGTAATATGACTGTGATAGTTATTGCAAGACAGAATGGACATCAGTTCCCTTATGTATAGTATTTATGGACTCCACCTTACAGATGTTCTGGTATTTTGATTTACCTTTCCATTTCATCCAGATTCAAGAATAAGAGCCCCCTCTCTATAATTGACCTGTTTCTTTGACCTCAGCACTGTGATGCATTTTAAAGTGGATATTGTTGTGGTGGGTTTTTTGTGTGTTCAGTTTATTAAGGAATATCTAAGCACATGCCCTCTTAGATGGACTAAGATGCCTCCAATACTTGCACTTTGTCCATAAAGGTGAGTCAGATGATACGGAATATGCAGGAAACGTTTGAAAAAGGAGCACTGGTTTTTAAGTACTTGATTTGTAGGATTAGGTCACCTTGCTCATAAACTTGGGGTGATATTTTAAATGTTGTATTCTCTCTTCCTGTTGAGAAGGAAAAGAAAGTTGGACCTTACACAAGCTGAAAGTAAAAAAGCAACAGCCATAAATTGCATTTAGACAAACATACACCAAAAAAAAAGGTAAAGTTACTGGGAATTTGTGGCCTCCATTCATAAAATTGTAACATCTCTGACTTAGTTTACAGGTATTTGCAAGGGTACACAGTTGCAGGTATTGTTTGCAGTTGTGCTACTGGATTCATTTGGGCTGGGCCAAGAATCTGTTCTGTAGGGGCTAGATAATGCTGAGATCAGATGAGCTGATGTAATTTCATTGGTTTTGTGAGCTTTCAAGCAATTGCATGCTTTTCCTCTCTTCGTTTCCTCCTCCTTCCTGGAGGTGTAATGCTGGTAGATGCCTGCCAAGCCTTTGGAAAAAAATCTGGGAAAATTACGATGAAGTGTAAGGTGCTTCACAGACATCTTGAATGTTGTTCTCAGTGGAGAGTGGAAGTATATGTGCAGAAATCCAGTGTGCTCTGTTAGCAAGGAGGAAAGCTGAAGTAGGGCCTGAGGAGCTGACATCCAGTGTGAGGGTTTGGGCTGTGCTGAATGCATGGAGCAGCAAGGCAAGGATACCGTGAAGGGAAGAGGGCACCAGGCATGGGGAGTAGACTAGCATGCTCCCATCACCCTTCTGCCCTTCACCAGGTTTATAATCTATCAGCATATGTCCAGGAAATTCTCAAAGGTAACTCCTGCAGGTGGTGTAGCTGAACTGAGGAGTGGGAGAAAGGCTGATGGCCCTTCCTGACCACTGGGCGCTACGTGCCGGCCAGCAGAGAGCACGGTGCTGGGGAAGCTGAGCACATGGGTCCACACGCAGTCAGATCTCATTAATTCAGCTGCTCACAAAGCAACTTGTTTGAGTAATTCAGATTTATGTCTGGGAACACAGTGAGTAAGATGAATTTTATACTTGTGTTTCACTTAGTGTGGCAGCTGGGGAAGCTCTTCTGAGAGCATCATCCTGCCTTTTCCCTGCAAGTGAATGGGAGAGTGCCCATGTTTCCAGAGCAGTGCCCAAACCTGATTCTGATAAACAAGTAATTTAACAGCCCCATCTTTATTGCTTAAATGCAGCAGCTGGACCCTGTAAAATGCTTGGCTAAAATGGAGACATGGTCATTCCATTTACTAATAGATTTTGCATTTGAACTCCCTTTATTTTCAGCTATGTGTAGCAATAGAGATGAGAGGGAGAGTGGGGAAAACAAAGTAAAAATCAAGTGAAGCCATTTTGTCTCCTCCTTTCTGGGCTGATTCCCTTTGTGCCAGTTTGGGCTTCTCTGCAGGCTGGCTCTTCTGTGCGTAGGTAAGGTTTGTGTGAGCCCTTCTCCCTGACAGCATGTGCCTCAGTGGAATGGGTGCCCTGCCTCTCCTGGCCCCACGCGACTGGGCTTGGGAGCGGAGCAGTGTTGGGGTTGGGTAGTGGGGTTGGTTTCTAGTGTTCAGACACAATGGCCTTTTGGACATGGTGGCCCTTGGACCACTTGCTGCAGAGTTTGTGTGGAGGCACGCATTTGTTTGAGGGGATGAGCAAGTTTCTGTCCCTGAGAAGTGAAATTGCCCTGCCCTGTTCCCAAGGTGGTTTGGCGCCTTGAGTTACTGCTCAAGCAGAAACATGTCTTTTTCTCTCTTTCATGTAAGAGAAATTCCGAAACATAAATTTGAGGGAATGAACCCATTTGAGGTGTTTGAGATGCACCGTAGGGAAAAAATGGTGAAAACCTTTTCTACCTGGGTCTCCTTCTCAATATCCCTCTGTACTTAATGTCTTCCTGTGGTGGTCCAGGACCACTACTGTGGCTACAGCCTCACCAGACTCTGTACCCAGTCCTGCAGACAGTTTGGTAGCCTTTTCTGTATTCCCATTTCGATGTCTGTCCTTCCTTCCCTGGCCATAGCACTCTACAGTATGAACGAACATAAGCAGTCATGCTGACTGCCTCCAGCTGTGCCAGTGTCTATCATAAGCTCATCCCACTGCCTGCGTGGCCACTGATCCCTTCCGAGCTTGGCCTATTTGCCCCCCATCCAGGGTGCAAAGTCCTGTTGTGCAGGTGCCAATGCCTGCAGCCACAGCAGACGGGTCTCTCTCCCTGAGCATCGCCTCCTCACAGTAATTAACATGTCCAGGATCTTAAAACTGTTTCCTAAATTAAAATAAGATTTATTACAGAACCAGGTCATGGTGCCATCTGCATCATAGATGGTGCTGCGTCCTTGAGTGCTTATCCTGGGCCAGCCATGTTTCTAGTTATGCATGTCTGCAGTGCAAAGAAAAGGAGTGATTTCAGCACAAGCAGACAAGCATGCATTACTTCCTGGAAATTCCACATAAAAACAATTTATCTGTGGGTGAAACTGGACATGGCATTCAGCACTGGCACACTGTTTCAACTCTGCAGTATTAAATACTTTGCGCTCTGTGAATGCTTCATTTTTTTAGTCTTGGTTCTGCACATTCAGACATATGCTGGCCAGCACAGCCAACACTGTGCTGGCCTTTCACCCAGCCTTGCTTTCCCGCTCTTCCCCTCTCCGTGGGTCTCCACTTACAGCACACTGTACGCCGAAGGCTGGTTATTGTCCAGAGGTAAAAATTGTTCCTTTGGTTGGTGTTTTGCCCAAAGTGAAGACTCTGGTCAGCCTTCTCTCACTGCCATTTTTTTTGTCCTATTTATCTTACCTGTATTTTTTTAATTAGTATTTCATGTTTCTTAGCTAAGGCAAAATATATTATTTTTGCACCAGCAAAATAATTCGTTTGTTTTTCTCCTACTGCCCTCTCAGTCCTTCTGGAGATGAATTTTGAGCTTTTTGTTCTCCCTGTTAATTTTCCAAGTTCCAGTAGTTTTCAGCTCAGAACCTATTCTGCAACAGGAATAAGGGAATAAGGTTTAAACAGGAATAAGGTTTATTATTACAGGAAGTAGGTGTTGTGAGATTGTGAGAATTTTACCAGATTGCCATCCGTGGCAAGTGTTACAGGGCAGAAATACAGAAAAAAGGTGCAAATGGAATGACTGCTTTCAATCTTTGTGATTTATGTCTTTTGTATCCTCCTTTTCATTGCCTTAGTCTTGTGTGTATTTTTGGTCATGAATCCAAATTTTTACCCAATGAAGTTTGCTGTAAAGTGCACTAGATTGTTTAACTGTTAAGTAACTTTCACAGAATTTTGATTTGCTGCATTTTTCATTTACATTTCAAAATGTTTCCAATCTGTAAATCTCTTTCTACCTCTTCATACTTCCTGGCCCTTCATACTTTTTTGGTGAGGTAGCTTGAGCAAAATGATCTCTAACCTGAGAAGTAAATATTTTCTCATTCCATATTTGAAATGTCCCAGCTTTATTCTTGCATGGTTTTTTTTTTCCCCTGCTATCCAAGACTGGCTGTAGAAGGTAAACACTGGGGGAGCTAAATGAGATTACAACATCACTTTGGTAACCTTCCTGAGTGAATGGGCAGTTGATCTGTCCATAATGCAAAGCACTTAATGTATTGAAGCCTCTAAGAAAGAAAGCTACTAGTCCACCACTCAGGGTTCAATTTCCGGATAATAACGTTTATTTGTAGGGAAAAAAGAGTTAGTTCTGTGATGGCAAAGTAGATATTGTCACTCAAAGCATGGTCTTTTTATTAACCTCAGATTTATATGGTTAAGTAATTGTTGTATTAGTAGCATTTCTTGAGTGGTAAGGTGGAAAAAAAGACAGATGTCTGTGTACAATTTGCTCCTTGTTTATTTATCTGTAGTAGAGGGGGGCAAGTGAATTGGCCCACTGTCAGGGGGCTGTGAGCAACAGAGAGCTTCAGCTCAGCTGGCTGAGGCTTGAGACACAGCAGTTCATGGGCAGTACGTGTTATGTACTTCTTTGTGTGCACATCTCTGTCCTTTCCTATGCATAGCAAAAGGTAGGGTAAAGACCTGTGCAACAGTGATGCATACTGAACTTAGTTTTCCTTGAATAAACCGGTTGACAAAAAACTGCTGCTTTCCACTATTTGTTTATATGTGCTTGTGACTTTCTGTGGAAGCAGAACATATTTCTCTGGAACAGAAATGCACATATATTGAATGAATGCATAGCTTGGTAGTAACACATACAGAATGCTTGGAAGTACTTCTTTTTTCTTAGTACAATTATGTTCAGATTTTGAAACTAAGGAAAAATCTTCTAATATATCCACTTCTACTTTGTTCTTCCAATTTCCACAACACTTCAGAATAGAAATGTCATAAATTTGGTCTGAAACTAAAAGCTTGTTTCTAAGAAAGACAGGAGGATGTTCGTAAAAGGAAAAATATTTAATCTATCTTCTTCCTGGCCGTTTTCTTAAACCTGAAGTAAACAAGGTGAAATTGAGTGAATTTCTATTAAGCAGACTCCTCTGCTTTCGAGTCACGTAGGGAACAGACAATTGATGGCATATTTCCAGCTAGCAGAGCTGTCGAAAGGTAGCATGCAACTTCAACTCCATTTTTTTTCCTTTTCAACATATGATTGTGCAAGTCGAACTAAGTTCATCAGAGAATAAATATTCCTTCAGTATGTAAAATAAAGAATAAATTTGCAAGTTGGATTCAGTGAGTAAACAGATTATTATCATACTATTTCTGTATTGTACATTTTTTTCAATACTGTGAGTGCTTTAGACACTCAGATTTTTCAAAGGTGATGTGATGATCAACTTGTTATCAACTGTTGGAGTTGATATAAAGTCCCATAAGTCTTCTTTTGCTTTTTAGGGTTTTTTGTGGGGGAGAAGGGGAAGGACAAGATAAGGGGTTTGCACAGTATTTCCTAAAGCTTGTGTGGAAAACCAGGCCATTTAAATCTGTCATCTTTTTCAGAAATAAAAAAAAACTTCACCACATTTTGGTGGCTGTTATTTCTTCCACATAAGGCACTTTGGGACTAATAATGGTGTTTTGCATTTGCTGTTGGTTGCATCTTGATCATGGTTTTGCCAAGCATTCACTGCTCGTCTGAGCGTTAGCAGCTTCTCATGGCCTTCGCCTCTTGTAAAATAGTGGGAGGTGATAATCTGATCCAAATAAATAAGTGACAAACTCTGCTTGCCTCCATGTGTAACTGGTGGCTGAAATCCTGCCTCTCCCCTCTGTACCCCTGGGACTACTTTGATGCCTGAGGACATTGTAGCATCCTGGGAGCGCTTCAGAGGGCTAAAGCGACTGCAGCAGCGCTCTGGATGTAAGGTCAGTGGGCACCAGCAGCTTCCCAGATTTTGAGCAGAGACTCTCTTTTGGGAGTATATAGCTCTCAGTGTGTAGACCATGCTGGTTGCGTCATATTTTAAGAGCAAGGTGCATTTGTGCAATGCTTTCCCTGGGAGCATTGTTGCCTAGCGAAAATAGATAACGTCAACCCAAAACAAGCCACGTGACTGCTTATGGTTTAGTTTGGTCACATAGCAGAGACAGAAAATCATTGAATTGCTCTTTCCTGACAAGTACTCCTTCAATGGAGTTGGTGTAAATTTAGTCAGTTCCCTTTGTTGAGTATCGAGAGCAGTGTGATATGTAAATAAAGCTTTATCAGACGAGATAGATTTAAAATTCCACAGTTGGCGAGGAAGCGTTAGCAGTATAATATAATACAAATATTTACACAGTAACTTCTAAGTCTTCAATAAGTGCTTAATATTTGAAATATGTGTTGTGAAAACATTGACTGATTAAGCCGTACCATTGCTGCTACATCTGTATGCAGTGACTTGCAATGGCTAGGATGCAGGAGTCACGGGGAGGAGTAGGTCACCCAGCAATGGAAAGGCATTTAAACAAGTTACACCTTTTCTTTTCTTCTTAAAATTTAATTAGGGTTCAGCACGATCTGCTCTCCCAAGGCCCACGTAGCTCCATCCCTGCATCCTGTTGAAACCACTGCTCTCAGAGGCTGTTGCATTCATGTAACGTGACTGGATGTGATCACATGCCCAGTGCATCTGAGACTCCTCCAGTAGGAAAATTGAGCTACCAAATTTGTGACTGCCTACAACATGGAATGTAATCATCACTAGTCTGTTCCTCCTCCTTTCATCTGTCGTGGCCTTTTGATAAGGAATTGTAGTGGGCTGAAATGATGGATCGTTAATCTTCTGCCTGCCTGCAGCATCACAGGAATGGTGCTGGGCTCTAACAGGTCTGCTTGTTTTGCGGGGAGCAGAGGCTGGTGGCTGAGGAGGTTCCCTCTTTGGGTGGATATATCTGCATTGCCCAGTCCATCACTGCATTCAGCTTCCAGTTACTCATTACTCATGAATGAGCTAACAAAGCAGTAGAATCCATAGACTGCAAATTAAAATAAACAGAAACACAGCTCCTAAACTTGCCTGGATGATTCTCTGTTGCCACCTCATTGCCAAGAGACTGCAAGAACTGATCCATGCCTAAAAATGTAGGGTTGCTCTAATCCAGTCTTTGTTTTTTTTCCTTCCCTTTTCTGGTTACCCTGTTTTGCCTTCTGCAAGCGCACAGCAAAGCTGAAAACCAGAGTGGTTTGTTGTGTGCTTAAAGTGTGAAGTTCAGGTTGAGTTTATTGTTGGTGCTGTGGGTACGGTCAAATCACAGACTTGATTGCGAATGGCCTTCATAACCATCACTGTGGTGTTGCAAGATATGATTTAGCCAGTTCCTGGAATGTTTTGGCAGAAACCTGTTTTTGATAAGCCCTGTGTCTAGACCCCCATGACAATTTCATTCCACTAAAACTCTCCTTTTCCACAGAGAAGCAACAGACAGTTTCCATCAAGCCCAGTCTTTTCCCATGGGAGGGTTGAAATGATGTGGCTGGTCATGCAGGAAATCCAGCCCACATAATGAAGTGGCCCCTCTTTCCTACAGCAGGCTAATGCAAACAACCAGAACTTGATGTGTGGGGAGATGTCTATGAGCCTGTGCTTCTGCCCACTCCCTGGGCAGCTGCTGTGGTGCCTGGCTCAGCCTTTGGGGGGGCTGGAGGGTAGGCGTTGCTACATGGGGCCCCATGGAGTTGTCCCAAAATCTCAACTTGGCATTTGCTCCTGCTGCAGTTGCAGAAGGTTTTCGTGTCTCGGTCAGTTGTGGTGGTAATACGCAACGCTAGATTTTGCAAGAGAAAGGTGAAGTAGTAGGTGATTTCATCAGAAGCTGATGTTGCGGATGTTGCTGTGGATGGTTTAGTAGGCAGGTGATGTGTTGTGAAAATCACCTGTAAAGGTCTGTCTCTGCCCATCCATTAGCTTGATGCAGATGAAGGGTTGGAGAGTTTGCAGAGAAATGATGCAATTCTCGTACTGCTCATGATGTTTTTGCAAGGCTGAGAGCAAATAATCTTGAAATGAGCTGGCAGGTTTATGATTGGGTTTTATGAGCTTTTACGATGTTTATAATCTGACATTGAACTTGCAGTTTAAGAGGTGAAAGGTTTAAAGGAACACAGTAGCAAAGGTGTACTGCTGAATTTCTTCTGGGTGTAATTTCAACATACATCTTAGATGCTTCCCTGACACGACAGGTTTGTTGAAGTATGGCCTATGCAGTTCATAGAGAGTGTGTCACTGAGTAAAATGGACTCCATCCATATCACATGTTCCAGGGAGGAATTGAACAGAAAATGTGATTTTGCCTTCTCTGAGGAAGGACATGGATTGGAGTCAACTGCCTTGTGTGGTATAACTGCCTAGGTCCCAAAATGCAACATTTGCCATTTCCATTTAAATCCCAGCCTTGGAAATACTGTACATTGTCATTGCCTGCTTCTTTTCTTTGTTGTTCTTCTGGTACCAGTAAAAGCCTTAAGTCCCCTGCAATCTTTAAACTGGAATTCTTCAATTATGGCCTTTCTCCATGGTACTTTTGGAGAAAATGAATACTTTCCTACTCCTTTTCTTGTGATTCTGCATCTCCTTCCTTTGATGGATGTGTGCTTCAGAGTTCCTCCCTGCAGATGTTTGCATATGTACAGCACAAGCCTGTTCTTACTTAACTATCCATTTCTGTTTTCCTGCGTTATCTTGTATTGCTCTGCGGGGCTCGGTGAGCAGCAGGTTTGCTGCTGGCTAGCTTTTTGAGGTTTCTCTTATGCACAGTACTTTATTTGTCTCCTGGTTCTTTGATTTGTAATGTTTTGCCTTTGATTGCTGCAGAAGGTATAAACAAGCCTGTCAAAAGCCTTGTTTAGCGCGCAGATTCTGTGGGGGTGGCTGGCAGCCTCAGACCCTAAAATAGAACTAGCAATGAACTGAACGGCTTAAAACCCTGGGAATTTAATTTGATCTTTCTTGTTGCCTTAAATATTGGGACTGAATGAGGATTTCTCTAACAGAACAGAAGGTGAACATGTTGGTATGTGACAGTAATAGAAGAAGGGTCCAGACCTGCTGTCGTTGAGATGCTCTTCTGTAATCAGAGGCTGGGCTTGGCCGTGGTAGCGGCTTCTCTGCTGTAAGTCACCGTACCTGGGGAGGGGAGTGCTGTATCCTCTGATGTTACAGTATCTGTGGGGACTGTTGTTCTGAAATGCTTCCCTGGATCCTGTTGTGGGATAGTCATAGTAGGAAAACCTAAAGCAGTCCCTCACGATTTTAGCATCTGTTTTATGCTGGCTTTGTGAAGGAAGAAAGAAGGAGCTGCAAAATCACGCAGGGGTTCCTTTTTTCCCTCCTCTTTTTCATGTAGCACCATGCAGTTAGTAATATCATAGCTGGGGTTTTCAGTTGTGGTGGTGTGAAGGTAACAATGATTTGGCTTCAACGTGCCGCAACAGCTGCAGAATTCATTGGAGCTTAGAAGCCTGTGAGTTATAGCTGTGATGCCATTTACAGCTTTTATGGAAGAACTCTTAAATTTGTGAAATGTGTTACTTTTTGAAGTGCATTATATTTGTAATTTGAATTCTCTAAAATCCTGTCTGAGGGGGGAAAAATAGCTTTGAAAATCCCCCTCTATCCGCTAAAAACACAGGGAACTCTTAGCAGGCCGGGTAGCAAGTCTCTTAAATTGAGTGATAGAACACATAGATGGATTTGTAAGTGCTAAAATGTCAATTAGTGCACTTAAAAGCTTTATGGTTGTCTTTGATGTACTTCTAAAATCTCCAGTAAAGTTTGACTGTTGCCATTGATCACGGAGTGGAGGAGGGATGAGGGAATTGAACACCAACCCAAACAGGACTCATGGAGCTTGTGTGTGGCAAAGCAGCTCTTTGGTCTTGCTTGGTCTGAAATTCTTGACTTGAGTACTCTTTAGCCATGTGCTGCAACTTGTATTCCAGGTCTTTTACCCTCCTTGGCACCGGTTATTTTGAGAAATGTTTCACAGGCCTTCTGGGAAGATACTCAGATATATTCATCTGATTTGTTACTGAGCGATGGCCTCACAGAGCAAATTTTGGTTTTAGTATTTGCTTCCCTGTGCTACTACAAAACCATCATTTGTTGGGTAATATTTTGGAAGTCAGATGTATTTTAATACTGAAGAGCGAGCTTGGAAAATCTTCAGTGTAGGTGTTCACTGCTTATATAGCTTATCTTTGTGCAGAAAACGTACTGATATAACTACACTGACCTGAAAATCCATTTAGAGTAGCTTTAGTCTCCTCATACATGTCCTTTAATTTGCTTAGGAGCAAAGAATATAGGTTTAGTTTACATCTCCAAGCTTCAGTGGATACTTGCCTCCCAGCTTTAAAGGATATTCTTCCAGTCAGGAACGTAAACGAGGACAAAATGATTCTGATCGAAATCTCCCTTTTTGGGTAGTACATCAAGCAAAATCAACATCTCACACTTTTAGTGCAATATCAGTGTGTCCATCCCAGGAGCCTGTGTCGATTCAACTGATTTGGTTCTCCATCAGGCTCAGTAAATTTGATTCGGGCCCCAGTATCCTGAGGCTTCCCACCAATAGGTTCAGCATATTTGACTGTCATTACCCTTCCCTGGGTTTAAAGATTGACCAGATTTTTTTTTTCTTTTTTTCTTTAAATCTTTTTCTTTCTCTTTAAATCTTTTTTTAAATCTGATGATTGTCTGAATGAGCAGCATCCTGTAGACTGACATGAAAGAGGAAGAAATCAGGTTAAACATTTCCAAGCTAAGACAAGGGACTCCTTGCATCGCCCAGGCTCACATTTATGCAAACTTGCAGGTCCATCACAGCGCAAGTTACTTTGTGGTAGAGTTTGCCATGCCCCAGCTTTGGCAGTGCCACACTCTTCACTGCTGGCCATGGTCTGCTTGCAGGGCTTTGGTGGTGGAGCTACTCATGTAGACGTGAGCTGCTGCAGTGCCATCAAAGTGAGTCAGGTGAGCCAAAATTTTCTGTTCAGTTGCTTTAAACCAGTGAAATCCATTCATACTGGAAAGGTTTAAACGCGGGTGAGAACAGGGTCACCCAGCAGGCATATGGTGTCCTTCCCAGATTTTCAAGGGGTCCTCCATCTGCAGCCTCAAGCCTGGAAGGCATCACATTCCCGGCGATGTTAAACAATTAAACAATGTAGCTAAAGTATATAGGCTTTGGGCTGGTGTACTTATTTCACTGAGGGAGCAATCTGAGTTCTGTATTCACAGATCCACATTTTTGCTGATTGGTGTGTGTATATATATACGTATATGCATACTACTGTACTCCTAGAAAGCAGATAGATGAGCAGATCTTTCCCTGTGTTATAGGCAAGGCTTCGGCATGTAGGTAACACAGTCCTACAAAAGAAATGGTGTACAACCGACCTCCTGTTGTACGTGTGAGGATAGATGCTAAACACATCAACAGTTCTTCAGCTTCTCTAAAATATTTATACCACTGACCAACCTTTCTGACACTGCAAGACACCAAAAAATTAGATCTCTTTAAATGCCCATCGAAATACTGAAGGCAAATTTATAACACATCAGTTTTATCTTTCTCTCTTCCCTACTACCTATACACTGTTTTGGCATGCAAAAGTGGTTAGTATTTTTCAAGTTGAGGATCAAGTTTTCCGGTTGAGGATGGAAAGAAATCTTAATATAATTAGCAATATGCAGCAGGATTGGATTAGCCATACACTAATCTGTAGGTCTTATTAGCAGACATTAAACTGCAAAAAATGCTTTTTATTGGACTGTATTCATATGACTGCATACTGAGCTCGAATACCTTTATAAAAATATGAACTGAATCAAAATGAAATTAATTAGAAATAATATATTTGAATTTAATTATCTCGAGCTGCTGAATACTCTTTGCATACTTGGTTTTATGTGTCTATCTGAAGTGTACTTGGTGGAGAGTTTTAATTAGAACTGGAGACAGAATAAGAATATTTGGAATGTGAAATTTATAAATGGCAGTGATTTTCAGCTAGGAATGTAGAGGTTTTTTGGAGCTTGCTACCCTTCTTGCTTCTCTTTTCTCCCCTCTTCTTAAGCTACTTTTATGTTCAAATTAATACCAGATCATGAAAAAGAAGAAATCCTGTTGTGGCTCTTGGTCTTCTGCAGCATGATCAGAGTTGTCAGATCCGCAGCTGCAGGAGATTTTTTTACCTTTGTGTGTTTAATGGCTCATACTACTCTGTTCTTTGACGGTACCATTTAACCGTAAAAGCGCGGGGCTGTGGATGGCACGGGACATGTGGCTGCCTTGACTACTGTCTCAGATGTCAGACATGCCAAGACTCAAAGAGCTGATTTGGCAGCTGCCCAGCAGATTTTTATAAAGGCTCAGTTGGTGGCCAGAAACCCAGGCTGTCAGAGTTGTGTTATGCAATAAATTGTTTTTCAGCAGAAGTTTCTAATCCAATTTCAGCTGTATTTTTTTTTTTGTACTATGTAATCAAAGATAAATATACATTATTTCGTGGTGTTTCAGAGAAGTGAAGATGTGTAATGTAAACATCCATCAGGTTGGTTTGTTTGTTTTTCTTTTAAGAAAGATTTAGACCTGTTCACCAACACAGGAAATGGTGCTTAAATTATTTTGGTTTCTGCCTGGGAGACATGTATTTGTATACAGCATACCTTTTCAAAGATCATTCAGTGTACCTTTTAGGAGACATTCCCTTTATTTGAAGAGAACACCAGGTAAGGAACTTACTTATCAAGTCAGAGCTTTTGCTCAGGCATAAATTGTCTACAAGTGATGGTCAGACAGAAAATTGTACCATGTCAGGCTGTGACCTACCTGAATTGTTGCAGGCCCTGCCCCTGTAACAGATGCCCTTCCACCCCCTTATATTTCCCTTCCACTTCTCTAAAGTATATAATTCATTTTGGAAAAAGTAGGTAAGGTTCATCAGAACGCAGTGAGATATTTGGTGTTCACAGTAGTTACATTACAGCGAGGTGGTTTTCATTTCCGGAATACCATCTGTGATGCCCTCTCTTATTATGACTGTCATGTTTTGGTGCTGTGATGGGCTTGCATCCCTCCAAGTGTGAGTTGCTGTGCAAAGGGACAATCCCACTTTTTTCTCTGCCCCAGCAGTAGTCATGATTTGGTCATGTGGTCAGGAATAAGGAAGCTGGTCTGGATGAAAACAATAATTTTTCTTGTCTTGGGATGAGATTTTGACACTTCTGATCAAGCTGGTCAAATGGGCACATAGCTGGCATTGAGTTTGGAGCAGGTGCATCTCACGTGGCGCCAGGTGAATTAAACTGGTTATGAAAACCACTCCCTCAGTCTGAATAATTATCTTACACTTCCATACCTCTTTCTACCAGTATTCTACCACCTCTGTCTCATGTCAGATCCCAAAGCTCAGATGCTCTGGGTGCAAAATGGTTGCTTAGATTCCTAATCTGGCCTAAGAAAGTCATAGCTGTGGAGTCAGTGTTATCAGTGAGATGGTTTGAGTTGAAGTTGTGCTGCAAGGTGGTAAATTAAAAACTTGAGACCTGTCTTTACTCTGGATTTGTTTGGACTTTGCCTGTTTTTCTTTTTTTTTTTAGTATTTATCTTGGCAGACCAATATGGGAAACAGTTGTAAGCTTTCACTAGTTTCATATTGAGTAATAGTTTTCTAGAGGTGCAGAAACATCATCAAGGCCTCTTAAGTTTATGTAAAAGAAACAATTAATATGTGAACTGACAGTTTTAAAATATTTCATTATTAGGCCTAAGATAAATTTAGGAACTATATTTTATGCCTCACTTCTGGGAGTGACTTGTATTTGGAGATTTTGACCGTAGCTCTTCTACCATAATGTATTTTTGCAAGAGCAGGTTGAATCTCACTGGGCTTAAAAGTGCCCAAGGCCTTTAGTGACCCAAAAACCAGAGCATTTCTCTCCCATGCTGCTCTTCGGAATTCGTCTGAAAAGAGGAAATGCAGTCCCTGGTGCAGCAGAAGGCAGTGAAAGAGTGCAAACCAATGGGAGATTGCAGGGGATAAAAGCTGTGGGAGAAGTGCTAAAGCAGGAAGAAGAGAGATTTTTATTTTCTTCCACTGTTTCTTTGCCATGATAACATTGGTTCTTCAAGTCGGGAGCTGTAATGTAACGTGAGTTCTTTGGGGGAAGTTTTCTGGAAGTACGAGGGGGGAAAAAGTAGCTCTAATTACCAGATAGACTTAAATGCTAAACCAGAGCCATTAATAAAGGAAATTTCCCCTTTCTTCATGTTAGTTAGCACATTTTTAAAACATGACCTATTTTCCTAAACTAGACAGAACAGATTACATTTTCCAGAAGGCATGAGTCACTCTACTATAAAGTCTCCAAGCTGTATCAATCTTCATCAGCTTAAGCCATTCATGAGCTTTTATTTTTTCTCACTGAATATAAGCAGTTTGTTTTAAATGAGAAACTGCTACATCCTCTCTGGATAGTTAAACTTGATTAAAGGTTAAATATTAAATAAGTGCGAACTTTATTCTGAGAGGAAAAGGGAGTGGAGGGACCTTGATAGTAAGCGAAAAACTACAAGGATATTATTGTGGGTATATATAACTAGTTTGCACCATGCTCTACTTGGCTGTAAGAAGTCCAAGCAGCATGATAACTGCCAGAAGGAGCCACAAATCTGCATTTATGGAGCTTCAGTTGAATGTATTACGGTCTGGTTTGAAACTATTACCCTGGAAGTTTAAACTTTTGCTAGGAGTTTGTGCCGAGAAGAGCTTCTGCTGTCTGGTTGTGGAACAGCCCACTGGGTCCTGCAGGTTACTTAGAGAGGGAGGTTACACGGGTGGGCCAACAGTGGGGTTTCTCTCTACAGTGTGCATTTGGGGTGGTGAGGAGGTTGATGGAACTTGGTGATACGATGGAGACCTCTGCTAACACAGCAGGGGAAGTAGGTGTATTGATACAGCAGTAAGACTTTGCACTTTCTCATGAGGTTCACTGTGTGCCATACAGATACCAAGAAATTAGGCTTTGTAAATGAGTAAGATAATTTCTAATAAGTGCTAATCACACTTAGCAGCGGTAACTTGCCCAAGACTGCACGGAAGGATCGCTCTCAGCCTCGGAAGGTGAATCTGGGTTTTCCACCAATTCTTCTTTGGTCTGACTTTTAGAGAAAAACAGGTATAACTGTTTTCCATTGATAATATACAGCCAAAAGGCAAAAATCTGATGCAAGTCTTGAATCTAGTAAACACACATTTCCATCTCGGTCCTTTAGCTGAAAAGTAATTTGTATGATCTATGAAAATGTGTTGTCTGTTTTTCATGCAAAAGACCTATTTTTTTAATGTTGCTATAAACGCAGTAAAAGCCACCCTTTGAAATAGTTCTCCTTCAAAAATATCCTTGAGGAAAGGGTAGAAACTTGTGGTTTATTTTTCCCATTGCTTCAAAATGACCTTCTTACATCTGCAGGAAAGACTCTCTGGGGGCTGTTGAACCATGAAAGCATATTCATTTAGGGCGTTGGGTGCCGCAGTGATTTTAACTGAGTGTTGGATGCAGTGCTGGAAAAAGAAAAAAGAGGAAAGTTTGTGTTTTGTTGTTTTGCTTTTTGCAACCTGGCATGAAGAATGAGGTCAGGAGATGCGTGCTTGGGAAAGACCCAGAGAGAGAGCTGGAAACATGCCAGCCACACTGAGTCATAACACACATGCTTATAAGTACCTTTGTACCTTACGAAGTCCCGACTTTTCAAATGAAACCACCACTGCTGTAAAAGTATTTACATAAAAATTAAAGCAAATAGTATGGAGTGCTGCATGCATTCTCCCTTGTTCCGGCTTTGTTTTACCCTGTGAACTATGACTCCTGTTTGCTTAAGGCAAGGATGGGCCAGGCTAAAGAATGCTGTATCTGCAGTGAATGAAGAGAGAAGCTTGAGTCATGCTTCTGCTGCTGCTGCCTGAGGAGCACAGCAGCTTTCATGATTTCAGGCTGACATTTCACCTGCCCAGGAGGTGGTGTGAAGCCTGCCCTTCGCTTCTGCTTTTTTAAAACTACGATTTCAGTATAATTTTGGAAATAGGGAGGCTGTGTGCGGGCCACATGTGCACACCAGGCAGCTGGACTGCAGGGAACAAGCACCTAAGCTGTAGGTGAATGGTGAAAGGTACAGGTGGTGCACGTTTTGATTTCTTTGCAAATACATACACATTATGTATCTAAGTGTATTATATATATCATTATTGTTATCTATTGATTAAACATTAATGTGTATTTTAGTTGGTGTGCACACATTAATAGAGATATATTTTATATTTCATGTATTACATACATTTAATGTGTATTATATACATTTAATGTGCATATAGCAAAACACGTGTGTGTGTATATATATACACACACATATATATACACATATATATACACACATGCACACAACACATACACATGTATTCCCAAATATACAGTATGCTGTAGTAGCCTGTTCAGCCACATAGTGCAACAGAAGGTTGTTCTCCAATCTGTGAGGTAACATCCTGAGCAGGAATGTACTGTGTAAGTAAAGGGAAGTTGAGGTCCTCTTCCCTGTCTCCTTGGGCTGAACTTGCCAAACTCTTGCTTGACTGTCCTGGTAACTGAAGTTGAGACATAAATGTACAATGTGCGGTTCCCGGAAATGGCATAACAAAGAAGGTGGGTTTTTTTGGTGGTTTTTTTTTTTTTTTTTTTTTAGTTTAAAGGAAATTTTGCAGTTGCTTTTTTTAGTTCTGCCCCAGGGTTTCCCTGGTTGTTTGCGTCTGTTAGTTTTATTCTGAGTTTATAAGATAATCTTATTGTCATATTGAGAGGCAGAAAACATCTCAGCAAACCTGCACAGTGAAGGTTGTGGGCTTGTGGTGATGAACCTACAGTTTAAGATGTTATTCAGTCCTTTTTTGGGCCTGAGTCAATAATGGACAATCCATTAGTTCCCCATAAGTTGTTTCAATGGCTAATTACTTGCACAGTTGCAGAAATTGTTCTTTAATTCTGTCTTACATTTTTCTGCATCGAGTTCCAGCTGTTGGATGATATACCCCTCTCTGCCAGCCTTGAGAGCCATCTATTAACAAATCTCTACTCCCTGTGGAAATATTTAAAGGCAGCAATTGAGTCAGTCCCTTTGAGCATGGGTTGGCGGGGGGGTGGGACAGGACACGGAGTGGTGTTGAGAAGTTACATAGATTAAATTCCTCAAGGCTTTCACTTGACCGTATTTCTAAGCAGTTCTGGGTGTGTGTATGTTTTGCTAAAGTGAGATAACTCTTGCAGTTGGCGGTGGTTTGAGTGCAGAGCGGTCACACGAGCACACAACAGCTCTCCCTCCACTGGGGTGACGAGGCACAGGCGATCTGACCCATGTAATTATGGTTAAATGTGTCGGGAGCTGGAGCTGCGGCTCAGCTGGGCTCTGAGTCAGCTACTCTCCAGCATGCGGCGGCTTTTGTGCCAAAGGCTCCAGGGAAGATGCGCTTGGCGATTGTGAAACCTTTTTATTGCTCCTGCAATATGGAGCCTTGTGAATACAGGTGTTGGCAGTGGCTTAGCCCCTCATTTTGCTGACCTTGAATAGCACATGATGTTGGAGAACGTGAGGATCTTTTTTCAAGCTGGATGGTGTGTGCAGGGGAAGCCCACAGCAGAGCAGTGCAGGCAGGGTAGTGGCCGCAGCCTGGGCACAACTGGGCTGGTGTGGAGAGACTTTCTGTATGCATTTCTGGAGGCAGCACTGCTGTTTCAGAGGGCAGATGAAACCAAGATGGTTCGTCTGGAGTTTTACAGTTCCAGGAATTGAGTGTGGTATGAAGTTGCTTCAGGGGGTGCTGAAGTCTTTGTTCCCACCTTCTGGGAGCCATCTCTTGCTGGTGGCACTAATGCCCAGGCAGCCCCCAGGCGTGTGGGACCGTGTCGTGCATGTTACTAGGGCCTCCAGCTGGCACCAGGGAGACACCTTGGCTGCCGGAAAATTGGGTGTCAGGTTGCACGGCAGCCTTTTTCGTCCAACACATTGCCTGAGGAGAGGGATGTGACTCCAGGCTCTTCACAGGAGGGTGGCCTAGACCAGAGGCCACTAGTGTGTGGTGGTGAGTGCCTTCCCTCCCACAGGAGGGACTGTGGTGACTGCCTTCCCTTCCACAGGAGGGACTGTGGTGCTTGCCTTCCCTTCCACAGGAGGGACTGTGGTGATTGCCTTCCCTTCCACAGGAGGGACTGTGGTGCTTGCCTTCCCTTCCACAGGAGGGACTGTGGTGATTGCCTTCCCTTCCACAGGAGGGACTGTGGTGATTGCCTTCCCTTCCACAGGAGGGACTGCAGCCAGCTGGTGCTAGGGCACAGATCCTGTGGGTCAGCACATGCCGATTTAAAGACCAGTCCTACCAGCAGGTTTCACCCTGTCACTGTTGAAGCATTGAACACTGCCATGTGCTCTTTGCCGTGAGATGGTGTGACCGAGTGGATTTACTTTCTTTCGGGTTTAATTTTTTTTAAAATTTAATTTAATTTTATTAAATTTTATTTTATTTATTTTATTTTATTTTACTTTATTTTATTTTATTTTAATTTAATTTTCCTGTGTTTTTATCGAGGTAAATGGGCCAGTGAGATCAGGAACCGATGGGTGTTTTTGTGCAGCTTCCAGTATGAATGCCAGTGAAGAGAGTGAGTTGTGCTCACAGGCCTGTGTCCGTAACATGGAGAGGGGCTGAAAGTGCTTATGAGTGTTTCCTAACTGAGCCTGACTCCCTTAAGGATTTATTAAGTAGTTCCCATGAAAACAGAAATGCACGATGTCCCATTGGGCCCTTGTTGGTCGGAATGTAAATGGAGGCATCCTTGGGCAAGCTTTGTTCAAATTGAGCTGCAGCCCTCTCGTGTTTAGTGTTGCTTCTGGTTAGGCCTGAAGCTGCATTGGCAGCAAAATGGTAAGCCAGAGTTGTTTGTGTAAACCTTTGTTGACAAAATAACTGGATGTACTAGTCCTTTTAAAATGCTTGCCGAGAGACTTTTTTGTCTTTTTTTGGTTGCTGTGGGTGTTGGGTTACAAAGTTTGCTTTCTTGGCCCAGAGCTGCCTGTACTCTAAAACTCTCTGGGCATAGCTCAGCCTTCTTCAAAGTGTAGTAGCTTGTCCCTTGTGCGAAGTGCACATCCTGCTGCCAAAATGCTGGCTGCTTTCACTGCACTCATTGTGGTGCTTTTTTTGTTGTTGGGTTGTTGTTTTTTTGTTTTGTTTTGTTTTGTTTTTTAACCCCTGCCAAGTAATTTGTCCTAGGATTTTTATGGGCGCAGGGTGAGGGGTGGAAATGTTTTTGATCACAATTCAGCAGCTGAATGCCAGTGTGTCACTAGAGGAGCAAAGAAAAAGCTATCGCTGGTCACCCTAAACTATGCTTATTTTTTTGGAAGTTGGCGGTGTCTGTCTTTTCTTTGGCACACGGTCTGAGCTCTCCTGCCTCCTGGTGGGGATCGCTGATGGGGCTTGTGGAGTTTCCAGTGTAAGGTGACAGTGACAGTACACTGTGGTACACTTACCACTTAAGGTCTGCCTAGAAATGTTAATCCTTTGCTTTGGCAGTGATGTAGCCCCTGAGGAATTCAAGGGCGAGAATGCTCAAATAGTGATTTCCAAAGACCCCAAGACAATTATAGGGCTTATGAAAATATGATGACTTACCTATCTCACTTATGTCTTTATATCAATTTGCTGACTTAATTTATTTGAATGCTGAAGGCTTTAGGGAAATACTTTTCCAGGGAGTTAATTTTTTAACTAAAGCTAGTACTAAATGTGACATAGACTAGTATTCCTTTTGACAAAATAGCATTTGTCTCCTAAAAATAAAGTAGAAAACATATGCCCCATGAGCCAAATTCTACTTGGCTTTATACTGAGATAAATTCAGAATAATTTCATTGTTATTGATATACAACTTCACTGTATCACTGCAATAAATGCAAATCACTAAACCAGAAGGAAAAATAACCTGAGCCAAGAGGCACAAATGAAGGCCAAAATGGCAGCAAGAGAAGTTGGTTCACCAAACTTGCCTCTTCAGTTTCTGCAACATTTATTTCAGTGTTTTGTTGTGGTTTCCCCCCCC
>VZRV01005432.1:2972128-2986605 GCA_013398115.1 Falcunculus frontatus
CCCCCCCCAATTACCTGGGAGAACACTTCCTGGCTGTGATAAATTTCTCCATGAGGGATTCATTATAAGGATTTTAACAATTACATTTTACCTCCTGCCTAACACCTGGTACATGCCTACTGCTGTTTGCAGAATAAAGGATTAGAGCGACTAATGCTCTGATTTGATGATAATACTGATGTTTCTGTTCTCTGTTAAGAGCTGATCAGGTTGCATTTTCTTACATTGTATTTTTCTTCAGGTTTACTTTTATTTCTAAGTAAAAATAATTTGTGTAGTGCTGGGCTTTGGGGGTTTGTTTGGTTTCGTTTGGTTTTTTGTTTTGTTTCAGGTGCATGCAACTAATGTCTTCTTTCTGTTTCCATCTCCTTTAGGATGACAGTGATGGGATTCCCTGGTCAGAGGAGAGGGTGGTGCGGAAGGTCCTTTATTTATCTCTGAAGGAGTTCAAGAATGCACAGAAGCGGCAGCACAGCGATGGCATTAGTGGGAGCCTCAAGGCAGTGAACGGTGAGATGCCTCTGTGGTACTGCTGGAAGGACTCAGTCCTTTCTCCATGCTGTAGCAGGGAGGGAGACCAGTGCACCATCTGGCATACACTGTGCCCTTTTGATCTGCACAGAGGAACTTGTTTCTGGAGTGCTTGAAATGCCTGAGTTGAACAATCTATATATTTCGGTTCCTGGCTGACTGACTTATATGGGGATCAGGGTGGAGGGCAGGTGCTAGGCGGGAGGACAGGGACAGGCTGCCAGTCCAGAGGAAAGGAGCCCTTCTAGTCAGTCTGCTCCCTGGTGTGCTGAGTATGTCAGCAGAGTAGGTAACCATTTAGAAGTGATTGGCGTCAGCTACCTTGGGGAAGTACACTTGGACAGAATTTACATACTGTCACTTAGATGCAAGAAACTGGCTTACTAGCATCTGTCTCTGGAGTGATCCAAGTCCAGAGGTGAAGGAGCATAGGATCTACATACAGAGTTAAAGGGCTGAGAGGACACAAGCGCTGTGACACTGGACTCCCGTAGTTTAGTAGTTCACAGAGCAGTTGTTTAAAGGTATTAAAAGGAGATGCAGACAAGCTTAGATGACAGGAGCTTGAAAGGAATTGAATTTTATTTCTTTCATGCTCTAGTCAGTTAATATCTGTTGCTTCCCCTTTCCTTAAAGCTTGCTTTAAAAAGCTGTGGTGTCCTGAGAGGTGAATATAAAGTGTGTCTCTTTCAGATTCACTTAGACCCTTATTTGAAAAGGCTTTGTCATGCTGGCTTGAGCCTTGAAAGTGATGACGAGCAGGATTCGGATTTCTGGGCAGGCTTACAGTTTTCACTCACTGGAGCTTATTTGTTTCTTTATGGACGTTTATGGCAGTTCCTTTTAGGCATGTGCATAACTGTACATGTGCTAATGCATTAAAGCAGCAGTTGGGTGCTTGCTTGGTAGGTTATTCATATTTATATGTAGCTTGTGTTGGTGACATGGTGAGTCAGATTCCACTGAGTGTTATTGCCAACAAGGCAAAAAACTAGGGGAATGGCTGGATAACTACAGGCAGCATGATAAAGTCGCTCTATTGCGTAAGAAATTGCAAACTCCTTAATGTGATTAAAGAAGACCTCAGACTTCCGAGTTCAGTAATAGTATCAAATGCTGATCTGATGGGAAGGGTCATCTAGCTTTAAGAGCAAGCCATTTTTAAGCTTGGAGGTGTACACAAAACAGCATTGGCTTTTTCCCTCCAACACGTCTGCATCATTGATCTTCTGTCAAACACAATTTCTCTTGGAAAGTTTCTTATTCCATTGTGGGGGTTTTGTTTAGTCAAAGGAAAAAAGTCTAAAGGCATGAAGCACAGTAATTGTGTTTTAGGAGGCTTTGATGATGTGCCAGGTTACAGGATGACTGAGATTTTCGTGGTGTCTAGTTCCTCCAAAGGCAGCTTAGATAAAAAGTGAGTTGGCTGGAAATGCTGTGTCAATGCAGATACCAGACATGGAGTATGCCACTGGCTTCCCCTGGCTGCAGCAGAGCTCACATCTTCACAGAAGTAGATGACCAGTGATTTGGGGCTGGGTTTTTTTTATTTGAGCAAGAATGATATTCCATGTTGCTCTTTCTGTTTGCTAAATGATTTTTTAAAAGTGCTGTCTTGGCATTGCTCTGTTTCAACATCTCTGTCCAAAAGCATTTTTTTTAGCCATTGATATTTGGAAGAATGTTTTAAATGAGCGTTGAGAGAAAAACGAGCAAAAGGGAGGAGGATTGATATTGTGCAGTGACATCAAGAAAATCAATTTAAACATGCAATTTGTTCATTACATTAAAAAAAAAAGTAGCCATGTATTTTCAAAACCATGTGTCTCTATGGACTGAGAAAAAAGCAAATCATCCTGAGAAATTACTGAGCTATTTTGAGTTCAGGGAAATGTGTAGTATTTTAACGATGAACCTTAGATCCCACATTTCATACTGTTGGGAATAAAAAATGTTTCCTTGTATGTGTCCTTCGTTCAACTTTTCAGGCCACATCTGTTGTTTCTTGCATGTTACTCCAAAGGGTAGCATGCAGTTAAATATAGTTTTATGTGAGTCACCCATTTTTTTATTCATTTATTTCTGTAACTGTTGAAAATCAAATAGGTCACCTTTCAGTACTTGGCAAATGTAGCCATTTTCAAAACTGGAAAGGAAGGATGTGAGGGGCAATCAGGCTTTCTGAACTCCCTGCTCTGTGCAGGAGTATGGATTGGTCTTGCGTGCCTCTGATGCCTGGGGGGACTGCAAACAACTGGGTAGCAGGATTTGATCTTGGTGCCACCCTCTGTAATGCTCAGAGACTTTATCTAGTCTGGTTTTATAGCTGTCGTTCCTTAAATTTATTTATTCATACTTGTGTAATCTGTAATTTGTTTTAGTAGAAAGTATTTACTTGTAGCAATAGAGGAAGGTAAGTGATACATCAGCCTCTTGCAACGTGTGTCTTTAAGAAGTTTTTATGATTTTGGAGTGGCTGAAGTTTGATAAACATGCTGCAGAAGTTCCTTTGCCAGTGTTTGTGAAGCTGCGGATAAACCTGTATGAAAATAACTGTCAATGGTTTTTCATCTGGTGAGTTGAATAGTATCATTAATGATTTGGTAGCTGGAATACTGCTGCCTCTTTGATTGATAGTGTGAAAAGCAAATTAATTTTAAATGTGGAAGACGAACCTATTAACAGGAGTCTTTTCTGTATTAAAGTTTCTGCAAGCTCTGATGTGCTGGTGGTGGCACAGAGACAATTAACTTCTGTGCCTCTCTGAATAACAAAAATAAAATTTAAAATAAATAAAAATTCAAATTACTTTTGGCAATTTTATGTATTATAATACCTTAGCTGTCTCTGTCTCACTATTAAATTGTTATCCTGAAAATAATCCTGCCATTTTCAGTTTGTGTCTGAAACCCTGTTACTTAAGTGATTCTGATGAAAGAGGAAGGCAAGTGGGTATATTTTGGTAGTCGTATCCGTGGTTATATTGCAGGGGTGTTTATGTTGACTCTGGATATTTGCAGAGTATAGAACGACACCTTACAGTATGCTTTTGTTTCCTACATGTTCATCTTCAGCACTTGGGAATATAAAATTTGAAGGAGGTGCTTGTGCTGGTTGTCAAGAAACTCTCCGCAGCCCTAAAAGGGATACTGGAACTCTGATTATGGAAACACGGTCGTGCGCTGGAAAAACCCAGAGGGACCTCTTTAGTGATTTTGATTACTGCTGCCTGTCATTTGTGTTAGGATTTTAAGAATAGGGATTGGTGTTTGGAATAGTGATAGCAATTTTCAGAGATCCTCATCTAAAAGGAGATCTAAGTCCTTTGGGAAATTGTTTTCTTCTTGTGTAGCTTAGAATGTGAGATAAGGCTATAAAAAAGGCAATGAAAGATGTAATAATGGCTTGCATTCCATTGATGAGAGTAAATCCAGTACCCTCCAAAGACGATATCATAAAGCAAACTTTTATGACCGAAGATTTTAAGTTCTGTTTTTCAAAACTTGCAATAAAGAAATTTGTGATGCAGAAGTGCGTTTCTTGAATGGAAAAAGTGACAAAGTCTCCTTATTTGTTTAAGATGGTTGGTTAATCCACAGAGATGACAAACCAGACATTAGAATTATTCAAGCAGATAGTTTGTTTTTACCAGCTATACTTTGTCCTAGAAAGGTGTCATGGCAGTTTCCAAACGTGTCATCTAGGTTAAGCTCACAGCAGGCATAATCTGTTTGGGAAATCAGATGTATGTGCAGGAATGCTTTGGTTCGAGGCAGAAGTTGAAGTCTTGTTCATTAAGTAAATAAAGAGATTAGTAAAAAAATGTAATTTTGCTATTCTGACAGATTTCACCTTACATTTAAGGTTGTTCAAGGAAATTATTTATTTTATGTATGTTCTTTAAATGGAGTGGGAACCATGTCAGCATGTGGATGGAGGTGGTGGTTGGACCATAAAGTCTTTGGTGCCCCTTTCTCCCGTCACAGAATCACAGAATCATTTTGGTTGGAAAAAACTTCCAGCCTTTGTCTGATCACTACCTTGTTAAGTTTACCATAGCACTAAGTACTACATCCAGTTGTTTCCTGAACACCTCCAGGGATGGGGGACTCCACCATTTTGTGCTGGTCTGCTTCTGCCCTCAGCCATTCCCACACAAAAGTTCACATGACTTCTGTTGGAGAATTGTTTTTTCCACAGATGCTATGTCTCCACACTGAGAGGCAGGAGCCTCTGAGACAGTTCTTGGTGGGACTGTGGTGCCAGACCCAGTGGCAGCACCAGCCACTGATTCCTGGGTCTGCCCATCCCTTGGCTTCCACGCTGTCTGTCCAAGCCAGCTGGGGCAGGCAGCAGTGCAATCTGAAAATAGCTCTTTTTGTCATTGATGCATGCATTTTCAAATGTTTACTGCTCACTGCATGGGGGTTTCTGTTCATGCTCCCCAGGGAGCCATGTTGAAAGGAAGGTGCCCAGTGACAGGGTGGCATGGGACTGTCTTCACCTGACTTCAGCTTGTTGGTGAAACCTCTTTTCCCTGGCCATGTAGATGGTACTGCAGGCGTGGCATGAAAATTGCAACAGATGTGGTAGAAATGCCTAAACACTGCTAAGCCGGGTGCTTAAGCTCAGTGCCATGTATTATCTGCCAAAAGCTAACTAAGAGGGGATGGCAGCAGCTGCCAGCTGGGCAACCATGTCTTCCCTTAGACTACGTCTCTTCTCCTCTCACTCCTGCAGATGAAAACACAGCAGCCCTTGGGGAAGTGTTGTTGTTTCAGCTGCACCTCACAGTGCCCAGAGAGGTGTGGGCCTCCTTCCCTGGCTGGGTCGCTACTCAGTGTTCATTTTTGAAAAAGAAAGCAGCCCTCTTCATTCACTGTGATGGTTCAGATATAGTGATAACTTTGTCTCTCTTATTTCTGAAGGCTGCAATTAAGTACTGCAAGAAGGTTTTATGCTAACGTTTGTCTAGGGAGCTTTTCACTCCATCAGTGATGTGAGATTGCATTTGTTGACAGTGGGTAATGTCTGTCTGTCTCCTAAGCTTTAGTAGGAGATTGTAACTGTGCCAAGGACCCTTGTCTGTAAGTGGATTTAAAAAGTGCATTTACAGAAACAGAAATACCTCTTTCAACTTCACAGTATTTTCCCTTTACATTCAGAGTAAACAGCCTTTTTGGCTAGTTTTAAACTGTGATTAAATATAGATGGTTTCAACTAAAAGGTTCAGAAAATAAGCATTTGAGCAAATTTGTCACGGCACTCAACAACACTTTCACTTTGATGCTTGCTGTCAAATGAATTTAAAGATTAACAAATAAATAACAAGACGTTTGAGTTGGGCTTCATTGAAAATTTCCAGATCTCTTTTCCTTTCTTTGTTTTCTAGAACAGAATTAATTTTGAGCCTGCCAGGGACTTGCTTGTTCATTGGCTGACATAGGTTCTTCTTTGCCTTTTCCATCATCACCATTTATAAAAAAATTTGTGGGCCAAATTATGCCCTCAGTGATGTCTTCTAAATTTGATTATGTTCATCCAAATTGTGCCTCTGTCTTAATATAATTTCAGTGTTTGGCAAGACTGATAGAAAATTTTCTTTCACAGGACACCCATATTCCTTTTCCTCTCAAATATAACAGGGATGGACATTTCTTTAACCTGTGAAACAGAGAAATTGTATAATAAATTTTCTTAACACTTATTTCATGACC
This sequence comes from Falcunculus frontatus, assembly GCA_013398115.1. Taxonomy (NCBI): domain Eukaryota; kingdom Metazoa; phylum Chordata; class Aves; order Passeriformes; genus Falcunculus; species Falcunculus frontatus. The sequence goes on from VZRV01005432.1 coordinate 2,978,377, forward strand.
ATCTAAAAAGAGTTTGTGTTGCTCTTGAGTGCATTTCTAGGCAAACAAATTCTAAAAATAATCTTGCCTCCTTGCATATTGCTAATTGTAGGTAATAGAAAATGAAAATGTCAGTTAAGAGTCTGCAGAGGCGTGTGCATAATCTGTAGCAGACGGAGTTATTGTAGGCTTAAATAAGGTGAGGAAAGGTGGGAAAGAGTTCAGCAATAGCTGATGGGTCTGGCCCCCCTCCTTTTACCTTGTGCCTTGTGCTGGCTCTGCCATTTTTCTGCCCATGCAGTACAGCCAGTCCAGAAAACTAGCGTGGCAGAAAACTAGCCCAGAAAAAAAAAATACCTTGAAAAAGAAGTAATTTTTTTCAAGTTTAATGAACTACACACATTCATTTAGAGGTCAAGTGAGCACCATGTGCTCATTTGGTGGAAATGGGGGACCAGAGTACCTTGACTGAAAGCGGGAAGAGGAGGATACCAGACTCCTCATCCCTTTTGATAGTAGCAAGCTGTTTGACTTGGCACATTCATCTTGTTTAACCACAGCCTTAGGATTGGCGCAGTCATCTTGGCTAACCACAACCTCGGATGCTAGAAGGGACAACAGTTGCCAGGAATATGAGCAAAAAAAAAGATGCAGCTTAAAAGTTCATTGAAAAGTGCTTCACAAGTGTAGGTGTTAGGTTTATGTTTCTCTTACAGACAAACAAACCAAAAATCAGCTCATTGCCAGCTGGTCTAGGGAAGTGATTGCCCTGCTCTACTCTGCACTGCTGCAGCCTCACTTCGAGTCCTGTGTGCAGCTTTGGACACCACAATATAAGAAATATATGAAGTTGTTAGAGAGAGTCCAAAGGAAGGCTATAAAGATGGTGAAGGGCCTTGAGGGGAAGCAGTATGAGGAGCAGCTGAGGTCACTTGGTCTGTTCAGCCTGGAGGAGACTGAGGGGAGACCTCATTGCAGTCTGCAACTTCCTCTTGAGGGGAAGAGCAAGAGTGGGCACTGATCTCTTTGCTGTGGTGCCCAGTGACAGGATTCAAGGGAATGGCTTGACAATGTGTCAGGGAAGGTTTAGGCTGAATATTTGAAAAAGGTTTTTGACCCAGAGGATGATTGGGCCCTGGAACAGGCTCCCCAGGGAAGTGGTCACAGCACCAAGCCTGACAGAGTTTGAGAAGTGTTTGGACAATGCTCCCAGGAGTGGTGTGACTTTTGGGGATGGTGCTGTGCAGGGCTGAGAGTTGGACTCGATGATCCTTGTGGGTCCCTTTCAACTCAGGATATTCTATGATTCTGTCAACCACCTCCAACACCCCCAAAACCCCACAAACAGACGCACCAAGAAAGCCCCACCCAAAACAGAAAAAGACCCAAACCCACCACTTACGTAGCGATGAAATTTGTTGCATTGACTGTCCATGATACAAAACTTGGCCTTAACACCAACAGAGAAAATAATTTTGTTTTCCTTGACTTAGAGTAATTCTGCATAGCTGCTGCCTTGGGTTTGTTTTCTGTATTAGCAGTCTGGAGAGCACCCTTGAGTGTGGACAGGCAAACTGTTTCATTCTCTCTTTATCAACCATGAAATCTCCAGCATGAATTTGCACCATGGCATATTTTTGGCTGGCATGTTACAGCCAAGAGATTGGTGGTGGTTTTACCTCATGGGATTGCCAGGTCTGTCAAAAATGGTACCTTTTGTCAATTCTAGTTTGCTTATTTTGGAAATGAGAGTAAGACATACCACTAAACCAGTCATTAAAATAGCATACTCCATTTTATTAAGGAAATAGGAACATAATGGGAAATAAAATGAGTATTACAAGTGAGTGCAGAGAGAAGTTTCAGTCATACAGTCTGTGTAGTGCAGTTTACTGTAGTCAGTCCTAGGGAACTGTATTTTTTGAAACTGTCTCTGCTTGGCTTTGAATAAGGCCTTTGCTAATTATTTTTACACTATAGCTTTGAGCTTTTAGTGCAAGACTACATTTGTGGAGTGCGTTCAGAGTATTAGTGAGAATATGTTTTCAGCCTTCAAGGGGCCGTCTTGTGTCCTAGAACCTCCATAGTAGCTTTTATTTGATGTGGGGGCATTTTAGAAACAACTTTCTGTTTGAAAGAGTTTGAGTACTATTTGCTCCAGCAGGACATTTCTAAGGCCATTAGGCTGTGTTTAATTGGAGCAGGTGTCATGTGTGCTGTAAGCCTTATTGTGTCAACCCTGGCAGTAAAGTGGTTTTAGAAGAAAAAGCAGAGATTCTGTAACTGCTGATGGGCACAGCAGCCACTTCAAGTTGCCTGACATAACTGCCAGTGTACCATACTCTTCACCTCAAATACCCTACGTTACCTGTGTTCAGAGGCCTTGACTTGTTAAGAATATGGGATGCCAATCAGAATGGGTTTGGGGGATCCTTGTAGTGATGGGGAGTAAACTGAAAGCACCAATAGATTAGTATCACATTATTTTAGGTGTCATCGATCCACATCTGAATGTAGAATTTCTGATGTGAAAAGCAAGAAAATCAGTCACCTTTTTAGAGTAATGAAACTCTTCAGGAATTAGTCACATTCATTTCACGGCTCATAACAGCCTGGGAGATTGGTCTGTGCTCTGAGCGCATGCCTCCACATTTCGGTTTGGTTTCATTTGGATCTTTTTGATTTAAAATCTGCAAGAAACCACTCTGAAATAACTGCTCTCTTTAAGTAACTGATGATGATGAGAGGTTCATCACGTAGCAGATACGTTCCAGAGCTTGTGGGTGAATGTCTTCCAAAAAATAAATATAGCCTAGTATGTATGCTGTTAAGTCATAGCAGATTGCCTTCCATAGTAATAAATGTGCCTGCATTTTTAAATCTTTGCATGTGTGTGTTTGTCTGACTAGCACAGATTTATTACAAGCAGTTAAGGTGATGTTGTATTCAGAATTAGTTGAATACATGTTTTCAGTAACCTGCTTTTGATGCCCTTTGTTTCCCAATTTAAATGAGTTTAGTACTGGGGGGGTTGTTGGTTGAGTCAAAGGTGTAGATACAGAAGCCTTGGGCTTAGAGCAAGAAGGGATGACGGTGACGAGCTTAACTCGTAAGTGTAGTTTCTGGTACATCTGAAGGAATTTCCAGCTCTGAGAGCTACAGACAGCTGAATTTCCACCCTTATCCATCCTGTTTTCTCCCCTTACGAGACTTTTTGTGAGCATTGCAATCGCAGTCAGGACCATGTGATGTTTCAGATCTGTCCACTAAGAGGCTAACTCATTCCAGATAAGCCCTGAACAGACAACATTCATTTTTTACTTTGCTCAGAATTTCCTGTGCTTTGTTCTGCATCTGTTTGTGAAAGACTGCGTTATCTTTGAAAGCCTTCATCTTGTTTTCTTTATTCAAGCTATATGCTAAAATGGAAAAAAGGGAAGAGCTGGAAGGAGCCCAGCTGGAGCAATCTGCCAAAGATCCCACAGAGGGATGGAGCTGGCAAACTCCTGAAACCTCATCAGCTGACCTCTGGTGCAATTTGGGAAGCCAGGAGATAAGCCACTTTCCCTGCTAAAGGTTTGGCAGCCTCAGCCAGCCATTCCGAGTAATGCCTAAAGACCGCACCAGCATTTAATTGCATTTTTCTCCTCCTTCTTTCATCCCTCACTTAGCTTCAGTAGCGGTTGACCTTAAAAATGTTTCAATTCAGCCTCTTCTTAGTCTTTGCGTGTGTGTGCATGTGTGTAAACAGACATGTTAGAGCTAAATCGCATCTTGTTGTGCTCTCTTCCGGCCAGGTTGTCTCAGAAGCAAGTGCTCCCTAAAATACCTCCCTCAGACAGTGGTTATTGTTCTCTGGTGCTGTGAAAGGTGAAAGCATTTAATGGCCAACTGTTTTTAAAGATGCTCTGTGAGCATCCCGGTGTTTTTATGCTACTCCTCCTGTGTATGTGGAGGGATTGAAAGAAGCTTAAAAGTTACGAAAATGGCACAGAGGGAGTACAGTTTCTTTCCTTTCTTCACAACATGGGAAATTTCTTTTTGTTCAGGGTGGAAATGCTGTCACAATGTTAGCAAGAGGGTGCAACGATAGAAACATGTCCTTTCACTTGTATGTATTTTCTCATTGAGAAGAGGCATCTGGGTTGTACTGGCATATGCGCATAGACATGTATTGGTTGGAGAGGGCTGAAGAGGAATTTCATACCCTTTTGTTTTTTCCTGACCCCTGATCCCTTGTTGGGATGTTGAGATCTTGTTTCAGAGCCTCAGGCTCTCTCTCAGTCTCTGGCTCCATATGCCAGAAGGAAATGATAAGATTGCATGGAGCCACAAACCTGAGGCATGGTACAGGAGTGGGCTGGGGCTGGGGGGAGGCATATTCCTGTTACAAAGTCTGCATGGAAGACTTAATTTCCCTTCCCTCCTCTTGGTTCCTGTGCTATACTTGTCTAGAAACATGCTGTTTATCATCCAAGGAGAAGACACTCAACTTTTCTCTTTAATGTGACAATCTACTTGACAGGTCAGTAAGCAAATAACTTTGTTTTGCCAAGATAATAAAATCTGGCGCTTTCTAGAGTACTTGTTCTCCCTCTTTGCATCTCAGGAGGTCAGCAGCAATTACCTTCAGGTGGAAGTCATGAATAAGGGATAGAAGTTACAGGAATGTGGTTTGAATTCCAAAATCTTCTTGAAACATAGGTTTTTGCTGCTCATCTCCCCCTCCCCAAAATCAATTGAAGATGGCCTTTTGTGCAACAATGAGGTCTGTGGTTAGGGACTAGTTGTCAAGTTTTATTTAGATGGAAACCTGTCCCAGAAGCTTTACCTCATCTCATTGTCCTGTAGGGATGAACTTCAAATGCCAGTTTACATTTGCCTGGAACTGACCTTCTCTAATTGAAATGAACAAGGCTGTCTTATCTAAGTAGATAAACACAGCCCATTTGCAATTGCAGATTTAAATGCACTCTTTCATAGATTACCTTTGCACAGTATGGCGCTGTCCTTGAATATTTAAAGTCTCATTAACAAGAGACCAGAATTGAAGAGTAAATGTTCTTTGTGAAAAAGAGGTTTTTGAGCTGCAAGCTGATGCTGATCTCTGCTAGGCTGGAGGAAGACTGTTTGGTACAAAGTCCTCTTTATGCCAGCATGGAGGGCGCTCCAATAAAACTGGCATGCAAAGTCATGAAGGTTGATTAACATCCACAGCATTACACAGGGTTATATACAAGTACTCTGCTCATAAAGTAGAATAAATGGGCCGTTAGTTAAGGCATTGCTTAGCACAGAAAACGACCTTTCTTTCTGTTGTGGATCTAGGCTTCTGCCATTAACAACCTGGAAAACAGACTTTTTAGAAATAGTTGACTGATTGGAAAAACGAGTTTAAAATACTTAATGAAAACTTGAATATTGGGATTTATGGGGAAAGTTCTGCAGTCTTTCCATTTCTCTGGCAGAGCTGGATACCGAGATGGTGCTGGATTGCCATCTGGCTGGATCAAAATTATAGCTGCTCAGTAATTTTCTATTTAAAGCCTCTCAGATAATTTTGGACTCAATGGGGATAGTCTCATGAAAACTAAATTTGCGGGGAAACTTAGAAAGGGACAGACTCTTGTGAGAAGGAGAGTCTGCTCTTCAGTCTGTGCTTTCCTACTTCCAGGAGAGATTCTGCCAGTACAAAGGGCTCTGAAATCTTACCAAGGTGTTAGGAAAATAACTTCCAGTTTCTGTTTCATGGCTGCTGTCCCTCCTGAGACCTTTGTTGACATGGTAGTTCTTCAGGCAGCAGCAACGAGAGTAGATTGAAGGAGATGGTGTTTTCCATGCTATTTGTTCCCCTTTACTCAGGCTGAAAGCAATGGAAAAGTATTGGTTTGGTATCCTTTTGTTACAAGAAGTCTTCAGTTCCCTAAAGTGCTAAGGAGGGATCTCACTGAGCTGTTGATTGGTGTGTCTGTTTGGTCTAAAGTTGAATGCTATTCTGCAGCTCGAAGTTCTCAGCCCCAAGGCTTGGGAGCGGGTGGTAGTGTCAATTTCAGCAGGATTTGGGCAATTCTTGTGGTATGAGGAAGGGGAAGGTGTCCTCTATAGGGGCAGATTTTGTCCTGACGTGGCCTTTTAAGAGCAGAAGAGTATTTTGGAGGGTAGCACTACTTACATAGGTCCTGCTCTAAAACCGGGTGAGGACATGCCAAATGAAAATATGACTTCAGAGGAATTAATTTGCTAAGGTGTAAGAAACTTCTGCTTGTTTCAAAACCGTGCACATTTCACTCTGCCCCCTCCCCCTCCCCCCCAAAGCTTGCAGCTCAACTGACTGTAGGTACTGTTTTGAGGAAGAAAATGGGCTATGGCCCTTCTGATTGACACCTCAACACAGAGCTCATCTGAGAACTTAAAGAACTATTCTGTCTTAGTATTTAGTCAGAAACTACAGTGAAGAACAAAGGGAAAGCTGCTGGAACCTCATGGATTGCAAGAGCTTCCCACAGTATTCATTTTCCCTCTCAAAATTCACTAAAGTACGATCTGTGTTTAAGTCTACACAAGCTGCAGTTTTGCTATACTTACTAACCAGCTATGTGCAGCAGATGTTGCTGAACACATTTGTGCCATCTCTAGAAGCAGAGCATCCCAAACCTGCATAGGTCCCTGAAACACTGATGCATGGCTTCCTTCAGAATTGCAGAGAAACTGTTCCTGGTCCAAATCTAGCAGCGTCTGCTGCCGGTGCCTGTCATGAGAGATTTTCCTATTTATACCCCTTGCTCTCTGTGAAATGTAGGTCAGGATTTTTAGCTTATGGTTGCTCATAGGACAGATATTTTCAGATACTTCCATGTTAATACTGGACAATTAGGAGTACTCCTTCTCTGTTTATCTGAGCCCTTCATCTTTTGTTGACAGCCTTTTTCCTCACTTTTCATTGGAAGGAGGAAAAGGTGTTTTGCTGTTTCCTCAGTATACTTTTCCTCTACAGCTGCTTGTGGTTTTTATTCTGTCTTTGTCCTCTTATTTTCTGGGCTCTCTTTGAAGTGTGAGGGTCTGTTCGTGTGCCCCGCAGTGCCATGCCATGCCAGCAACTCCAGGCTGCTTGCTGCAGGCTCAGTGTTACGGCCATGGAGATTTCTTTTTTTCCTTTCCCCCACCCCAGCTCCTGGGCCATCCAGCCTAATGTGAGAACAGATTGGCCTTAGTATTTGGAGAAAAGATCTATAATAAGCACTGGGGACATGCTGGTAAAAAGCAGCAGCATGGTATACCAGCTCTGTTGGAGTACTGACTGTACATTAATTCTCTAACTTATAATTAGCTATATTAAATTCCAATTTTCTGAAAAGAACCATTATCAAATAACGCTCCGTTTGAAATCTCAAAGAAACATAAGGAATGAAAGCTTAGTCCTCTTATGCTTTCATCTTTCAGAAGCAATCTCTATCTCAACATCTTGACCTACATTTTCTTTTTACCCTCTCCAAGAAACATTGTGTGGATTTAATGTCTCAGAAGGGCGGTAAGGGATTTTTTTAATGCGTGTGTATGTGTTGACATATAAAGTTTGGGGAACACAATGAGGCCTTCGTGTCTTCAATGATTTTTTTTTTTAAAGACTTGAAAGTGTTTTCCATAGTATCTCTGAGGCAGATTTAGGTTCAGAAGAAATTAAATGTAAAAAGTCCAACCTATTCTTTATGGTCCACTTATATCAATCTTGCTTCTGCCAAAGCCTTTCCTGATTTTACATGGCAGTAGGAAAAAAAAAAAAATTGGGCTTTCATTCCTTCTTGCATCCTGCTCTCCATTTGCATCTAGTCGTACATTTTCTTTTTATGATTAAATGGGAGTTTTTAAGTTTGTTTGTTTTGTGGGGGGAATGGTATGTTTAAAGAGCTGGGTTTGTCTGCATTGGTTCTCGCCCTTATGGTGAAGCTGCTTGGTGTTACTAATAAGCAGTTCTACATAGGAGTTAGACTTTAACCTGGGTGGCCTGAATGTGCACAGAAGCAAAGGCTGTGAGTGCTGCTTTCCCATTAGATTGGTCCATCTTTCTCTGTTGAAAGGGTATTTCCAGTACTCACGGTGTGCTTGATGCCATCCACTCTGTTTCATCCGACCACATGGGGTTATGTCCTGTCATCTCCAACTGCAGGATGAATGTCACTATAGCCTTACCCCACGTGGGAACAGGGAGAATTCTTCTTCCTTTTGTTCAGTGGGGTTTTTCTTGGTTTGGGG